>CM043115.1:49095145-49247336 GCA_023701765.1 Hylyphantes graminicola | reverse complement strand
GGTTACATGACGTCACACTCCCACCTTTTGATTAACAAACATGATCAGGAGTTCAATCAAAACAAACTAAAATAATTTTAGAACAAAGTTAAGAAGTTTAAGATATTGAAGTTCAAAATTAAATGTTAAGTCATATTAACAAATTAGAGTTCTAAATAAAAGTTCAACAAAAATAAAAGTTCACAATCAGTCCAACAATCTAGCAGGAATTTTAGCAGTTCTCCCACACCTAGTCACACCTTTCACTATAGACTCGGATTCCATCACTTGCCGCTCATGCTTCTTCACACTGACTGGTTTATGGTCAGATTCACCAAAGAAGTTTACTTGATCGAAGGACACTGTTGGGGTTGTTTCGGTGGTTTCTCTTGCACTTCCAGAGGATAGATTTTTTTAACTGGGCGAATCACTTCTCCGTGGGAGGTTTTGAGTTTCACAACACGTATATTACCGTCCTTCCCAGGGTATACCTCAATAATCTTCGCCAGACCCTCTTCTTCACATCGCTTTCAATAAGAACCACGTCCCCTACATTTACTGTCCCATACTTAGACTTTTCCTTCTGTTGTACTAAACTTCCTAGATATTCTACTCTGAATCTTTTCCTCAGATGTTCGCGTAGACTCTGCTGATATTTCCAACGTCCTTTTATGTCAGTTTCATCCAACCGATCCAGATCGGGGACTCCCACCGTTCGGTTGTCCTGCAAGAACATAGCTGGAGTCAAAGCTACCAGATCACTGGGATCCTCAGACAGATGTGTTATTGGTCTTGAGTTTATGACTGCCTCACAATCACACAATAAACTAATAACTTCTTCACTGTGAAGAGCAGCCTTCCCCAAAACTCTTCTGAGGATTTTCTTGACCATTTGCACCATCCTCTCCCAGAAACCGCCCCACCAGGCAGCCGAAGGCGGGATGAACTTCCACTCGATCTTGCAAATGGCCGAATCTCTGGTGATTGTACTCCAATCGAGACTTCGAAACAGATTTTCAGCCCCAGTGAAATTTGTGCCGTTATCACTGTATATGATTGCTGGACGGCCTCTTCTGGCAATGAACCGCCGGAGACTGAGAAGAAAGGATTTGGTTGATAACGACAGCACAAATTCAAGATGTAAAGCGCGGTAGACTGCGCAGGTGAAGAGAACAATCCACCCCTTCTCTCCCCCCTTGAGTATCAG
The DNA here is from genome assembly GCA_023701765.1 of Hylyphantes graminicola. Classification (NCBI taxonomy): domain Eukaryota; kingdom Metazoa; phylum Arthropoda; class Arachnida; order Araneae; family Linyphiidae; genus Hylyphantes; species Hylyphantes graminicola. Next base: position 49,246,150 of record CM043115.1, on the reverse strand, counting down.
CGGGCCAGCTAGATCGATGCCAACTCCTTCAAACACAGCAGCGTCTTTTACCCTGTCCACTGGTAAACCAATCGGTACTGTTTCAACGCCCTTTGAGCTGTGCCACTTGCACCGAAGACACTGGTTGATCATTTTACGAATCGTTTTCCGCCCACTGATGATCCAGAAATTTTCCCGCAGACAAGACATCATGATGTGCAATCCGGCATGCAACTTGCCTAGATGTTTCTCTCTGATTAGAAGATGCACCAATGAATGCCTGCCAGGCAAAACTATTGGCAGCTTGAAGTCTTCTGTGTCTTCCCTTTCGGTTAACTTCGTTTTGACCTTCAAGAGCCCGTCATCATCCTTGAAGATATTTAGTTTCAGTGTCTGGATGTATTCAGGAGTCAGTTCTTCACTTTGGACTACTGTAAGAAGTTTAATTTCTGCATTTTTTAGTTCATCAGTTGACAAATTTTCATCAGTGACTTTCGTGGTTTTCTTTCTCACATTGTTCAGGAACCGAAGTATCCAACCAAACATTCTAATAATTTTGGTGTAACTTGAGAAATATGAGAGATATTCAATTTTCTGCAGGGAATCTTTCTTTGAGTGCAATGTGACAGTAGGAATTTCTTCTTGAGCTGCATTTTCATTTAACATTGCTTCAGATTTCGGCCAAGAGTCTGGTTCCCTCCTCAACCAGGGTGGGCCTTCCCACCACCTAGAGCTGATCAATTTCTCAACGGAGCAGCCTCTAGATGGCAAGTCAGCAGGATTATGTTGTCCAGGTATGTGTCGCCAAGATCTCACATCAGACATTTTACGAATCTCTTTAACTCGATTAAGGACAAAAACTCCCCAGGGTTCGTCGTTTGTTATCCAATGTAAAGCTGTAGAAGAATCAGTCCAGCAAAATACTTCAATGTTTCCGAGATTCAAACTACGTTTCACAAAATCTAGCAGTCTAACCCCTGCGCAACAAGATAACAGCTCCAGTCTGGGGATCGAGGTTGGCTTTAAAGGGGAAATTCTTGATTTGGCCATCAGAAGCTGTACCTCACATTTTGCATCTTTCTCAGTCCTTAAAAACACAACAGCTGCATAGGATACACCACTTGCATCACAAAACACATGTATACTTTGACCATCACTACCTGATAAAAAAGCTTGCCTGGGAATTCTTACAAACACTAAATCTTTTAATTCAGTCATCCACTTCAAGAACTTTTCTTTCACATCATCAGCCACTTCAGCATCCCAGCTTACTTTTGTTCGCCAACTTTCCTGAAGAAGCTTTTTAGGGTATACGGTAACTGGGCAAGTGAAACCAATAGGGTCAAATACCTTGTGAGAAATTGATAAAATGGTGCGTTTTGTCACTGCACCCTCCAAAGGCTTAATTGCACGTGTATCACAAAATAAAACATCTTCATATCTGTCCCACATAGGTCCTAGGACTAGAGAAGGTTCATTTCTTTCTTTCGATGACACATCATTTGTGGTTTCCCATCCTCTCAAGTCGAAACATGCATCTGCCATAATACTTGTAGAGTTGGTTATGACGGTATCCAGCTCTTCCTCAGTATCGACTGAACTCACACAATTGTCCACGTAAAAGGAAGATTTCAACTGTTGTGCAGTCTCTCGTAAACTAGTAGATAAATACTGATCCAAATGATAATTGATGACTGCAGTCAAAAGGAAAGGGCTACAGTTCAAACCAAACACAACCCTTTTGTGTTGAAATACTTGAACAGTTTTCATTTCTTTATCTTTCCACCAAAGGAACTTCAGAAACTGTCGATCTTCTTCAGAGACGGAAATCTGCAGAAAGGCTTTTCGGATATCTGAAATCACTCCAAAATTCTTTTCTCTGAATTTCAAAAGTTTGGAAGGTATCAAATCTAGTAAGTTAGGTCCTTTCATCAGACAGTCATTCAAAGATAGTCCACCTTTAGATTTGCATGATGCGTCGTAAACAGGCCGGACTTTTGTTGTGGAATTGGGTTTAAAAACTCCTCGATGTGGCAAGTAATGACCTGGGCCTTCATCAGACTTTTCAATAATGCCTTCGTCTTCCCACTCCTGGAAAACTGCATCGTAACTGTCAAATATGTCTTCTTTTACTAGTCTTGATGTATTAGAGGAGAGTCTTTTTCTTGCAACGTCTCTGTTGCTACACAAATCTTCGACGTTTCTACTCCACAACAGTTTGACTTTGTAACGTCCGTCATCATTTCGGTGAACAGTCTGATTGAATGAGTCGTATGCAGCTCTATCGAGTTCTTCTTTTGTTTGTTTTTCGCATGGATCAGTTATGCCAATGGCTTCTAGCTTCCACAAATTTTCAAAACTATTTATGTGACTCAACATGGATGTTATTGTTGATGACATGGAAAATGAATTTTCTTCTAAACTGTTGCCTTCAACCTTTCCCATGACTGTCCACCCAAGTAGTGTCTCCACTGCAGTCAGTCCATTTTCTAGTTTCTGTATTCTTCCTGTAAAGAGTGCACCAGCAACATCCGCTCCGATTAGAACTTCGACTTTCAAATGTCCTTTCCCTAAATCGGATGCATAGATATTTCTTTGCTTCAGTTCTTCTATCCATGGTCCAGGTTGCAAGCTGGGCACTACCTCACATATCTTCGACTGCTCCAATAAAATTAAACGACTTGTATAGGTACTTTCTAGGCTTTTCACTTTCACTTCATAACGTCTATGAATTTCTTTCTTCGTTTTTATACCGCCAAAAAGAGCATGGACCAGAGATTCAGTTCCACATTGTTGGCACCCTATGTCTTCAGCAGTTTCTCGTACAATGTATGAACGCTGAGATCCAGTGTCGATGAGTGCCCTTACTGTCTTCTGAGTTTTCTTGGTCACAACATTGATCAAAAGTGTTTGAAGAAAAACTTCATTTACCAAATTAGTGCTAGCAAGTGATACATGTGTTCTTTCATCTTCTTTATTTTCATCAACCTGATTTTTCTTTTGATTAGTATGCAATTCTGGACACATGACACCCCAGTGCTTTTCGAGCATAACAAGCAACATACATGTCTTGCATGTCTTGGATCTGTGACCAATTTTGAGACAGGAGAAGCATCCTTTCTTTTCTTAATTTTCTCAATCTTCTGACTCAAAGTCATCTTCTGTGCAACAAAACAGTCACGACTTTCATGATGTTTTTCACAAAATATGCAAGAGTCCTTTTCGTTATGGTTGATTGGTTTACTGTGGCTTGAGAATAAATCATTTGCTGTAGCGACAGGAGTATATACTTCATAATCTCTATCTTTTTTCCCCAAGGAAGAATCATTCTGTTTGAAACCAGTCTTCGCTAAAGATATGCGTTCTTCTCCTTCGACTTCAGCTCTCAGAAATGAGAATTGAATAATTGAGACAATTTGCCACCATATGAGTCCACCTCACTTTTTCCATCACTCTCTGTTTGACCTACCAGGAGTACAGGGTTTCGAAGCCATATTCTTAACAAATCTTCTGGGATGCTTGATTCTACTAGAGGGAATAACATGGCAGCATATTTCTCCTTGGTAACACCGAGAGACTCAATGAACGCAGGTAGGACTCCAATTTATCATAGAGTTGCATAACGCTCATTTTGGTTTTGGTATTCATAGCATTTTTTACCACTAAAGTTAGCAACTCACGTACATAGAATTCCATAAGTAATTCATCACGACCAAATCTTTGTTTTAAACTGTCTATTACCTTAGAATAGTTTTCTGCAGATGGTGGATAGCTATCAACAATTTCCTTTGCTCTCCCACCACTAACCATACACTGAATGAGGTATTGAAATTTGTCCTCATCATTCATAAACTCATCATCATGAATTCGGCTAAACTGACTCCAAAAACTCAACCAGTCCTTAATTTCCCCACTAAACTTAATTAATTCTATTTTGGGAAGCTTCAGTTTCGTTTTCTCAGCCGTGATAGACATAGCAGTTTCAGGAATTACCGAGAATTTTTTCCATGGATATTTTCGCTTCAACGCGAGCAATATCTATTTTCACTCGATAATCTTCCATTTTATTGTATTCTTCTTCCGATTTCTCTGATTTTTCAACTACTAACAATTCGTATATTTCATTGTCTAGTGCTGTCAAATCGCTAACTATACGTTCGAAAGAAGACAACTTTATTTCAATGTCTTTCCGACTACTTTTAGTGTCATTTATTGCATCTATTAAACTTTTATAACACTTCGTAAAGTTACCTCGAACAGGTGTTCTCTTCGCAATCAGAATTTCCATTACGAACACGTTAGTTCTGACGATCTTCCAAAAGTAAACTGACCTTGTAGCTCCGTGGTCACCATGAACAGGAAGGAGGACGAGACTCTCAGTAGTCCACCGGACTATTCCGTTCTCTACGTGAAATTATAAGTAGATCCAGTTTAACTTTGAAGAAATGCATAGTTTACGAAGGAATATCTCATAACTTATAGAACACAACAAACAACCATCATTTAGTTGGTTGGTTGGTTGGTTTGACATATATTTTCAGGCTTGTGTGCTTGGTCGCAAGGACCCGCTTATAAACCATCGTCAAGTAGGACAACACAAGACACACACAAACACATATGACTGATGTTGCCATCTGTCGACAGATGGCAACATCTGTCGCCACCTCCACAATTTAGACATGTCCCTGAAGGGGAGGGAAATTTTCTCCAGGAACCTGTACCCATGGTGAACTGCGCAATGACCGACCACAGGACTTTCGTACCCAACAGATTTTACGAGCACGTACTCCGCGTATACTCGGTAAGTCTTCAGTGGCACCGGGGCCCGAACTCTCAACCTTCCGATTGCAAGTCCGGGGTCCGGACCACTAGGCTCCTTACAGCCACCATCATTTATTTACAGTATCGGAATGTTTTTACAACGATGCCAGATCCCTGACATATCGGGATATATTTTGGGGTTACATGACGTCCCAGGTATCTATTTTTTTTTTAATTTTAAACAATCGGAAAGAATTGATTAACACTTGTGTCGCTCTAGTGGGATGTTATTCCAACTTTAAAAAAAACATTTGCCTATTGTAAATCATTGGTACCAGCCGTTGCTCATGCGTATATATAGACCTTTAGCAATGTAACTCCTCCTACAAATAAACAACCATAACTCATTATAAAACATGGAGCTGGTTGCCAGCTCAGGTGTTGCACTTGAAAACCATTAAACTTTCTCAAAATGATGATTGAAACTTTCCATTAGTAATATAGTGTGCTAAATTCCACACTTGAAAAACCTTTATCGTATCAACGGAAGGTAAATAGCTATTTGAATTGTTGGCGATTCAATTAATCGCCACTGGCATATCGGCGTATGTGAGAGAATTGCTTGCTGCGTTTGAAAAAAGGCGCCAAGCAATTTAAGACCAAACCCGTACTAAATATTCGATTTTCGGATTTTTTATGTTGAATGTATGACAAAATCTACCAGTGTTCCAATTTTCGGGATTCTAGAACAAGTGGGTGTCATAGAACATTTTGATGATCGGTGAGTGAGTGAGCCCCAAAAGTGACCATTTTCCAATTCAATTTTCTCGGAAATAAAAAGAGATAGAACGCTGATTTTTTGTATACTCTTCATCAAGCCCCTATTGACCAATAAAAGTTTCTAAACTCATTTCTGTGATGCATAGAACCAAAGAACGGAGGGTCTGAAAACACGCCGAAACTTTTCCAGAAAAGTTTGGGTAGTGCCCTGAACTTGGCGGTTGCACTACCGTGCAACCAGATAAAAAAATCTCGGATAGTATCCAATTTAATTATGTTATAAAAGTTAAAAATCTATGTTATAAACTAACAATTAAATTTGTTACGTTCTAATATTACTAACCAAATTTAATGTTTTCGTATCAATATTGAAATCAAGGTCACACTTTAAAGTTTATAACAAGCGATTTTCATCCCATTCCACTTTTCTAGCACAACACCGGCATTGGGCAGACCAAACAGATCCTCCAGACGCATGCGTTTGAAAAAAACCTACGATTTGGCGAAAAAACCGTTCGCTATTGCCTCGTTTGGCGGTCGCCAAGTTTTTGTTTTAATTGTCGCCGTCTGGACATAGCCTTACAAAAACTGACTAGAAGTTACAAGTGTTGCCACATGGCATTGTGAAATGATTGATGATGACGTATTATACAATGATCAATGAGTCAAGACCTGAGCCGGTAATCCAGGCAACACCCGAGCTAGTAATTTTCACTTACATTAACAACACTGCTTTTGAAAAATGGCGCCAAGCTATTTAAAACCAAACCCGTAGTAAATATTCGATTTTCGGATTTTTTATGTTGATTGTATGTCAAAATCTACCAGTGTTCCAATTTTCGAGATTCTAGATCAAGTGGGTGTCATAGAACATTTTGATGATCGGTGAGTGAGTGAGCCCCAAAAGTGGTCATTTTCCAATTCAATTTTCTCGGAGATAAAAAGATATAGAACGCTGATTTTTTTTATACTCTTCATCAAGACCCTATTGACCAATAAAAGTTTCTAAACTCATTTCTGTGATGCATAGAACCGGAGAACGGAGGGGTCCGAAAACACGCCGAAGCACTTCTAGAAAAGGTTGGGTAGTGCGCTGAACTTGGCGGTTGCACTACCGTGCAACCAGATAAAAATGTTTATAATGCGAATTCAAGAAATGAGTATTTAATCCTTGAAAATTTACCGAGTGGCATTTATATTTCCTAAATTCAACTGCGATGCAATATAATAGTATTTTTTAAAAACTCTTAATCCATTCGTGATGTGCTTTGAACTTTATTAAAATAACTATAGCCACACAAACAGTCTACTCCATCTGAACCTCTCCTCTAGTACTAAATTCTGAAATATACAACATAAGTGCATAGCATCCTACCATACAGTCTAAATACAACTGAATCTTTAATGTCACTGTTGGTCTTATAGCCAATCTTCTCTAGCGGCAAGTAACTGGATAGGTATAGTCGAAAGATCGGTGGAGAAATCATTAATTGACTCTAATTGACACCGATATCACAATGTATAGGGTATTTTATCGAATATACCTCCTTAGTATAACCTTAACCTTACCTTAAACAATTGAAGGTCTAGTCTCTATTGCTTTTAGACATATTGGTGTTTAGATACAACAGAGGATGGGTCCTGAAAATTGGTCTTTGAGCTTTAGGGATAATGTTAGTTTTAAATTCTGGAATGAATGGCGTAATGTTCCTTTACAATATAAGACTTGTTTATTCAGTACATTACTAGATAATTATGTAGGAATAATTATTCAATTCTTATATCTGATTCTCCAATTATTATATCTGAATAAATTTTCTCATCAAGCATGCCGAAAATCATAATTAATCATTATCTTTAGCATTCTATTTATATTCAATAGCAATGAATCGTGATTAGGAAGTGAACTAAACCACCCCTTCCTCCCATTTAATACTGAATTTTTTTATAAGGATTTCATTTTAAAGATTAAAGAAGAGGCTAAAAGGCCGTTTTCTAGACCGAGCAGTATATATATTAAAATATCAACTAGTTCTAGTGATTTAGAATTAATGCGAAGTGTATGTTTAAGCATAATACGCCTCTACACAGCGCAGGGTAATGGTAAAAGTGCTATCGGCGAAAATCTTTGTTTCGTTTGCATGTATGTACCTAATTAATCTCTTTAAACACTATCAGAGTAAAATGTTCATGTGGGTTATTGTGTGGAAACGTCAATGTGACATAATACTAACATCACAGTACTATCATAACTTAACAAGAAAAAGCAAAATGTGGTTTTATGTAACAGGTTGTTTTCACTATGTATTTAGTGCATACATTTAGGCTGAAAGTTTTTTTTTATATTTATTATTTTAACATAATTTTGAAATTTAAATCTCGTGAATACTTATTTTGATTACTCTTACACATTTTATGTATTATATAATGAATTCAACACTGTTGTTCAAATTGTTGGCCTTCCTGATTTTCAGTATTTCAATTTAGCCTCTAAGACAAACTGTTATTCAAACATTTACTGCATGCAGTAGCAGAAATCTTACATTAATATGGTTAGAGTTATTTTTATTGTAATTTTCTAATTAATTATAAATGTGGCAATGTAGAACGACATTTAAGTTAATTGGTCTAGTAAATAAATAGTGACACAATAACATTTACCACATTCCTAAATGAATAAAGTAAATAAAATATTGCATCACTACGTTTGCTTATTCATTTAAATTCATCATTAAAGCAAAATGAATAGAAGAATAACTAATAAAAGTAAAAAAAAACTATGTATATAAATTTAATAAATTAGAATATATTTTTAAATAATAAGTTTTTTGCACTATTATGAAAATATTTTTCTTAAAAAATGAAATATAACTTTCTTAAAACATATACAATAATAAAATAATATAAATAATTTCAAATTTAATAAAATCATAAAGGAATTTTGAAAAAAATAAGAAATAAATACTCTGCAAAACATAAAATTGTTGTATGCATATGTCTAGAAATTTTCACTTGGTAGCCAGGATAAAAGAAATACTAAAAGTCAAGTTGGTCAACAAAACTTAACAGTTATAAAATAGTATAAAATATGAATAATAATGAAAAGCCTTCGCACATCAAAGTTCGATTTCTCAAGTTGGTGAATGTTTTTGTTCACAATAATTGATTATTTTAAACGTTATTATTGAAATTATTTTTACGCGGAAATACTGAGTAACGTTATGATGAGATTTAACTTTTAATGCCATTAGAATGTTTATTTTCAAGAAAATATGTTTTTACAACTTTTTATCAATTTAATTTATATTTAAAAAGCTTAGTATTTTTTAGTAAGTTTTACAATTTTTTTTAGGATCGAAAAAGAATAATCGATTTGTAGTTTTCAAACCGGCCTAATTGACTACTATTTAAAGAAACTTAGTTTTAGTGGCATAATTGTTAACATCAGTTCAAATCGAGGTATGCGAAAAACAAAGGACACATTTTAGTTCATTTGTGAGTTCTGCATCTGTCCGGAGCTCAAAGATTCTTAATTAAAACGTTACCTAAAAGTTTTAGCCAATTCGTTAAAACTTGGCTACAAATATACAATCAGTGATAATATTTTAACCTACAGACTGAGTACCGAAAATTAGCACTTTAATCACGTTATCAGAAATCTATAAGACCAACTTGACTCAAAGTATCAAAACTTGTTGTAAACCAACGGCATTGGGTTCAGAAAACATTTTCCATTCTCAATTTTCAAGTCAAGTTCTCCGTTAGTTGTTTCAACCAAACGAATTTCTTATTAAATCAAAATTCCGAGGAAATTTACATTCTATTCTTTTAGCCTACTCTGTGAAAACTAACCTGTCCTTCTTTCAGCCTCGTACGAAGTTGTCGCCAACATCTCGAAAGTGGTACTTCGCCCTTTGGCGTTGGAAGCATACATCAACAGTTCGTAATCAGTACCTGGGATTAAACCTCGTACCAGAAACTCAGGTTCATCGCTCATTACAGTGATATTTTTCAAAACATCACGCTGACTAATAGCCATTAGATGAAATCGTGGTCTTAGACCACCGTCCTCAATACCTGGTGTGCAGTTGACATAGAAGGTTGTTGCAGAATATGTAATCAGTGAGCAGTTTTGTAAGGGGTCTGGTGGGCCTAAAAATCAAAAATAATAAACTAATAAAAAATATGTGTTTAATGAGTGTGTAAGACTGGATATATATTGGAAATACGTGAAATGTTTCCCGTCTAACTGTTATGGGGATATTATTTGCCAGATATTGAGTAAGAAAAGTTTGATATATGAATTAGATTTTTTTTTTTTTTGAGAGTAGAGTTGCAAATGGAACAACAATGAAATTCCTGATGAAATGCAAAACTGCATTTTAACTAAAGTCCGGTTGCGAAGAAATTGAAACTAGAGTTAATTTTAATTAAATTTATGTGATTGTTATACGAATTTCACTTTAGTTTAACCTCGATTCTGTTAAAAATAGCCTTAATTTGAAAACTGAGATTCCTTCCGTATATGAATATGCTTACAAAAGTAACTCTTGTTTAATTAAGAAAATCTGTGCTATATTTTAATTTAACTTGCAAAAATTGAGTTTAGAATTCAAGTCAAATTCAAATATAAAGTTTGCTTAACAATAGTAATTATAAGTTATTGAATTTAAAAAATGATACACAAATATGGAAAACATATAATTATGAGAATAATAACAAATCAAAATTGAAAATATACAAAAAAATAAAAGTAATTCACATTCGAAGAAAAATTATGCTCAAAACGCAAGTAAACTCAATAGCTTCGTTTTTTACTAAGATGATAGAATCATTTGTACAAATTTGAATTTCGGAAATGAAACAGTAAGGAGGAAGAACAATTCTCCCTTTTCGAAATTAAAATAGCTTTATTGTAATTTATTTTGAATTATTATTTATTTTGAATAATGATTAAATTTAACATTATTTAAAATAAATAAATATTTTAATTTTTTTTTAAGTTTCTTACAAGACCGGGGAAGAATTTAATAACTTCCAGAATCAGGAAAATTTTTGATAGAATTTGAAAATATATAAGGCAAAATTATATTTATGTTATTTATTAATTTAATGAGAAAACGTATAACATTCATTTCAAAAACCTTTACGACTTGCCAGAAAAGCAATTACTAAAATTACTATTACATAATTTTAATAAAATTAAGAATCATAATTTTATTATTATGCAAAAGATCAAAGAACCATAAAACAGCGAAGTTCTTTAACGAAATTGATTTTCAGTAAATTATCTTAAGAAGGTTATTTTGGAAATTTATCTTTACTATCGAAGGAAATTATTTGCGAAAACGACTATTTCATACGCTACTGTAATATATCATTTTAATTGTACCTTTCAAAATAATCATAATCTCATTTTTATTTGAAGAAATATTGATTTTATTTTTGTTACGTAAAATTATGATAGCAAAGGAATTGCTAATTGATAAGTAGCTTCGATTAAAAATAATAGTTTTAATAACGAAATATTGTATTTTTACTTTTAGTTAGTCAGATAAAAATAAAAATATTTATAATGTCAAGGCTGAATTACAAATCAATATGCTTCATCATTTTGTATTTTAATACATGTATGAGAAATATAATTTTTATAATTAAAATAGTAATTTAAAATTACAAAAAATCATATTTGATTAATATAGTAAAATTATTAAGTAGAAAACCCTCACTTATGTACTTTTTAATATAAATACTTTTAATTTAAAAATATTTATATACATATGAGAGATAAAATCTAGTATCTTAATAAAACTTTAATGCAGCGTTTATATTAAACTATTTATTAATCGACTCTTAATCATTTAAATAAAATATTAATTCAATTATTTTATATAAATCGGCATAAAAAGGATATTTGTTCTTGGCATACAGTGATTTTTATATAATTTTAATCACTCTAAAACTTATGCATTACTATTTTGAATTTGAAAAAATATCTACATTTTTGACACTTTTGATATGAGCATTTTTTTTGTCGATTATAGAATTAGACTGATTCAAAAATATAGACAGGTTCATTCTTTAAATAATAATTTACAATTGATAATATTTAAGTACAATATCCAAGCTTGTATAAAGAGCAAATACCAAAAATATTAATACATTTTTACAAACATAAGGATTAAAACAATTATTCTGACGTAAAAATAGTTTAAAATAGCTGGAACGTTTCAGAATGAAAATGAATGTTTAAATATATTTGAGTGGATGTCTCAAACTTACATTAAAAACAACAATATAAAAAACATACTTAACAAATCCCAGTCACTCTAGAGAAGCGTTTTTTTTATTTCAAATGATGTAAAGTTTTACTTTTTTGTTAAAAATATTCTACATCCTAATTTAATTTTTAAAAAGCGGCTTCTCATTCCATGCACCTTTCATTTTTGTAAAAATTATTCCTGCTTCAGCGAAATGCAACACCACTCTACGGTGATTTGTCTACTTTTCTGGAAAAAAAAGTTGAGTCATTCCGATTTCTTTGAAACTTTTGAATGAGATTGCATACAAAACGTGTGGGGTCGTCTAAATGCTGTTGGTACGCAAGAAAAAACAACATCCTCACCCTCATGTTATTATTTTAAAAAACAGTTTGTGATATAAGTTGTTCTGTATTACTAATGGCGTTTGTAGAAACGTCAAGGATGTCGGATTGGCTATATTTTAGAAAAGTCAGCAACATGTATTCGGTTCATTAACTTCGCATTATAGCAAGACATATACAATCGGTGAACAGAACGAACCGTTTATATGGTCCGTTAGGAAGGTATCACATTGGAATCACCCTGAATATAGAAGTAGTTAATGTACAAAAACATCAACCAATAAGCACGTACAGCATTAACTACGCTTAAGTATCTAGTTACATAGGTATTTTGGTTGTTGTATGAAAATTTTTAAAGTGCAAATAGGCAGTATGGCTGTAAGTTTCATCCGTCATGCAAGTTGTTTAACTTCCATTCAAAGAACGGTCTAATTTTCTTTAATAAAATAATGTTTTAAAATAAGCGATCGAAATTGCCAATGGTCATTTTTAAGGAAAACAGTTTAATATTTATAAATAGAAAGTTATTTTTTTCTTAAGTACATAAAGTGCATTCGTAATGCCTGCCTACTTGTATGAAATATATCTAATTAAGTGGAATAATGTATGTCTATTACGAAAAACGAAACAAATAAACGGCATGCCGCTATTTTGTGACCCATTTAACAATATTGCTAGCATTTCTTAAAAGAATAATGCTTACTAATAAGGTTTGCTTCCATAAAAAGTTACACTACAACATTTTTTTTTCTCAAAAGCATTGAGTATATCAAATGGTTTATAGCAGCCTTATAGCAGCCTTAGGACAAGCGCATATCTCAACCAAACTCAATCAATGAAACTAATAGAGGATGGCTTTAAGCCCCCGTTTCGGCCCGGTCCATGTATTTTCAGGCACTGTTATGGTCCCGCAATCCCACGTGGATGACGTTTTTTTAAAACTAATTATATTAATTAAAAATCACAATAAAATATGAAAAAATTAAGCCTCAGGTGCACACGTAGGTATTAAAAGGCATCTATATTAAAAATTTCGAATTTTTTAGAGCATTCTAAGTAGGTCTTTTGCGATCCACAGACATACACACAGACAGACAGACTCTTTTATTATTATCGATAAAAGTACAACAAATGAGGCAACTGTTATTTCGAAGTAATATGTATCCCACACACTTTTCTAAATACCCAATGCATTTTTATGAGTAACTGGAGACCGAAATGGCTCCCTTCAAACTCTACTCAATATGCGTTTGCTTAGAGATGTATTGGGAATATACAATACATTTCCCCCTCGAAGTTAATGGCACTTTATTTTCAATTCCTGTATGAAGCTCTGCATGAATAATTCAAGTAGTGAGAAAAAAGCGTTAAAGTTATATTTAACAAAAACAACGTTCTAAAAGTACACTTTGATAAGAAATAATGCAAAGAGATGTTTCGTAATTATTGCTTCTTTGAATAATGTCAAGTTTTCTGTTACATTTGTTTTCAAAAGCTGGTTACTTGAATGGAAAATTTGTGAAAATTATGCGGCGGCTCTTGAATTAGCATTTGAATGCCATTGAAAAGTGTTTCTGTAGCTTAAATGCTTTACCTTAAGTTTTTATTTAGGTGCCTTGGCAAACAAAAATTGTAGAAGATTATACATTTGTAAACGCTATAAACTTTTATGCCACTGTGTTTTTATTCAAGCCATTTTACGGTGAATTTATAACTAAAAATAGTAATTTATGCTATAAATTTGTGTGTTTTAATGTAAAAATGTATTTCTTTGAATATTTTAATTATATAAGTACTTAAGTTTTTTTTTCAATATTAAATGTAGTAGTGATAGTATAAAATGTGAAATCATAGTACATCCATCTGTCAAGCATTTGGTTATCGCTACAATTTGAACTTAGATTAATCTATTTCATCTCTAATACTGGTCACCTATAATACTGTTAATAAACTTAAAATTTAAAATATACTTACTTGAATAATGCTTATATAATTGAGAATTGTAATACACTTTAAATAAAAACATGATAAAGTCTTTTCCAAGAATAAGACGTTAAGCACAAAAATTTAAAGGGTGATTACACAATGCGGTAGTATGCATAATGGTACACCCTATATACTTCTTACACGATTAAGTGCTAGTGAAACGAAGTTCAAAAGAGGATTAGATGTATCCATCTACTTCGGGATGAAAAAATCGCTACAAAAGACTGTTTTTTCTTTACATTACATTCATAAATAATGCATTTAACAGCATTTTATTTTTAGTAAAAAAAATACACTAACTAGTTTTGCTGACACCGCAAGAATATTTTTATTTTTTATTTATTTTTTTTGACACCAAAAAATTAACACAGAAAAATTGCATCAATGTGCCCCAGTTTACCCTACATAATAAGAACTGAAACATTGCAAATCAATAAGGGTCTGGATATAAGAAAAAAGCCAGAAACATACTATTAAATTGAAATATAAGTTTCAAAGGGCTAAGATAAATAGGCTTACCAGCAGGAACAATAGTAAAAACACACGGGTGCCTCTGCACCCCTATACTGTTCCTCCCCCAACAACTGAGCGTCCCATAGTCCATTTTAGATCTCGGGACATACGAAGCTATGCTCTGCGTGGCGGAACTGACGAATGTGATGATATCTATGGTCTCTGAGGTGTTGTTGAACATCCACCGAAACTGGATATCATCGGGGTCGGCGTCAACCTCACAGGTTATGTTGATCTCTTCATGTCTGGCCACTCCGTACGCCCGTTTCTGGCCTGATATGCACACGGGAGAAACTGTGAAAGAAAAAGAGATAATTGTTTAACTCAAATTGAAGAAAAAATTATGTGCGTAAAAATACTTCAAGGCCATATTTCGCTAAGTTGTCAGAATTTAACCTTCTACAGTTTCAGTCCCAATGAAAATTTGGCATCATCATTTCAGATTTTTTTCTGATTGTGTCTAGCCATTTATGATATCAAAAAGCACATCATATTCGATTCTTCAAACTTTTTTTTTCTATTAGAAAATACTTTTTATGAATCCCAATAGATGTCAACAATATTTTTAAAATTATGATCAGAAACATGATGATGCCAAATTGCATCATTGGGACTGAAAGGGTCGGTACTCCGTATTTTCCTATTAAGGTAGGCGAATACCCAAAATTTCCCAAAATTCTAAATTTTTTACTATTACTTTAGTCTTTTCCAAATTTTGCATAGTGATTTCAATTATAATGAATAATACTATTTAGGTTTTTTTTATTTAAATATAGTTTATTTATTTTAAACGGTGTTTTTCTACTAAAAAAAGAGGTTTACGCCAACAAGTCTACCACATTGAATTTTCATCCTATGAACATTTATTATGTGTTAAATTCTTCGTTTTGAACTGATACATGCAATGACCCTCTAGAGTTACAAACAAATTAAAAGAAAAAAGTTATTAAGAAAAATGCTATAAATTAACCACAAAGAAAAGGATTTTTTTCGATTAACTTACACTTGGACATTTTTTTAAAAAAAACTTGTATACTTACACCAGATGTTAGAGGTTCATGGCACAGATATATATTGAAATAGCATCTGTGAAAAATTTCAGGCAAATTAATGTAAAACTTTTTATGCTAGAAGTGTTGGCGTAAACCCCTTTTTTTAGTTGAAAAACACCGTTTAAAATAAATCAATTATATTTAAATAAAAAAATTGCCCAGAAAGCATTGTTCATTTAATTTGAAATCACAATGTCAAATTTGGAAAAGATTAAAGTAATAGTAAAAATTTTAGAATTTTGGGTATTCGCCTACCTTAAAGCAACTTTAATAACTGGCCTTTCCATTTTATTAATGACTTGTGAACTGGATCATATTTTTTTTTATTTCAGCATTATGGAGTTAAGTTACAAAAATAAGAATTTTACTCATATATTTTGGTGTATATATCGTTACTTCATGATTTTAGGTAAATGTTACTCCTTAAAACTTAAAATAATGCTAAACAAAAGTTTTGCAGCATATCAATGATTAGCTAGTTTTAGATCTGTTAAAAAGTATTTAAGTGGAATGTGTGGGAATCTTCACTGAAGTAAACTTAAAAAATTAAGTGAATGCGAAATGATTGAAAATATTAAATTTATATATAAATCTAGCACGTATAGCACAACTATTTCATTTCACTTCAGATTTCACGCAAAATTGAAAAATAAGTTAGAGCATCAATTGGTGTAGAAGGATTTCTTTATTATATAATTTAAACTCATTGACATATTTTTATGAACCATTTCTGAACTTAATATTTTGTCTTCCAAGCTCAAGTAATTTTTTTTAGTTTCATAAATATTTTATTAAAGTATGATGCTTTGTAATGCATGGGCACAAAATGTTTTCTAGCTTCATAAAAATACATATTTTACGAAAGCAAAAAAGATATGGATTTAGGTCAGTGAAAATGGTTTTATAAATTTTTAAACTTGTGTTTAAGCTATTAAATTTCGTTGACGAGTTAAGAGTAAAGATAGTCAAAATATAATAGATTGCAATTTATGTTCACAAATTGACTCAGAGTGTTTCTACCTGTAAAAATATACATTAAAAGTAGCTCTATCAAAAATAATGTTCATATACAAAATTCATTGTTGAGGTATGTAAGAACGCAAGTATTAATTAAAAACACCCTTAATTCTTCTCTTACGTTAAAAAAAATGTGCTTTCAAAATATGACAGTATATAAAGGGCAATATCGAGTTTGAAAAAAATTATATTCTATAAAGTATAACCAGAATATGATCTGGCCCTTTCATCCAATTGAATTTACCATTATTAAAGTCCCAGTAAATGGAAATGATCCTTTGTTTTATACTTTGAAAAATTTTGGTTTTGCAGATGGATTATGATAAAACAACTTTTTTAAAAAAATTCAAAACCATCCATGAATACTAGTTTATTGTGGTCTACATTATAGTCCATTACAAATATAAGAGAAAAGACTTTTCCCAAACTTCAGTTTACCATCGAGAGCTTTAAAATTCCTATATGAAATGGTTCAATCCCAACGAATAGAAAATTCCAGTGTATAAAATACTATCTTAAAAAATAGGTATATTCAACGCTAGTGACCCGTTTCCCTCACAGCCAGAATCAAAAACACATTTCGGATTCAATTCAAGACATTGTGTTCATTTTAAGATTTAACCTGAAACTTAAATTCTACCCCTGCTTATTTTTAACCTTGCACATAAAAGAGGGAAAAATTGGAAAATACATTATTTATGGCTCCTGAAAAAGTAAAACTTTTTTTTCATTTCTGGGACAATTTCTGCCTGGATTTCTATAAATACTCTCTACTGTTTCGGCTTGAAGCCAAAATGACCAGCCGCTGTCTAGTAGGGATGGGATGAAACAGAAGTTAGGATTGAGAAACAGCTGTTATGTAATCACGTTACTTTTTAACAATCATATTTACTTGAATCAATTTTATCAGAAGTTCCATAAGTCCAAAAACAAATCTGTTTTAACGAAACCTCACATCGAAATCACTGAGCAAACTATCGCACTAAACGCGTAAAAATAACTTAACGCACAATTATGACTTTTCGAGTTGTAAATGCTACAATGTTCAAAATTTAAATATATAGCAATCAAATCAAAAATTAGATCAATTGGTAGAATAGTTGCAATCAGTAAGCGAATTGTTATTTTTTCTATAAAGCAAAGGAAAAAAAACTCAGACGATTTCTCTGAAAAACTTGTATTTTTGCGATGGGTCTCTTTTCTGCGTACATTTAGTGAAAATATTTTGAGCAAAGTGCACTATTAAACCTGAGAGAAGTTTTAAAAAAGTAATTTTTAAAGTTGCTGGACTTGTAGGGTTTTTGAAAATTCAACAATTATCTTTGTCTCGAGCCCTCTTGTAGCAATTAGACAAGGTTGGTAACTTATAGGTTTTCACCCCGAAACACTATCTTCGGTTGCTATCTATGGTTGTGTATTAGTAATTCATCAAAGAGTGTGTGTTTACATTGTGGGAATTAATTAACATAAAAAAAACTCAAGTTTGAAAATATTGTGACTTATAGGGTTGCTGAAAAAAATTATTTAATTTGAGATTAAATAAGATGAAGCGCAAAGTTTAATACTTTTGATCAAAACTTTAAACTTAGTAATATATTTTATTTTCTTAGATATTCACAAACAAACACCTTTTCAATTGAATTAAAAAATACATGCTTCTTTCAAAATTCTTCTCTCAAACATAATCATTATTAAGAATCATTAACGTCAACAAACATAATACTATAACATTTTTCAATATATCTTTTCAATTTCTTAATTTTATATCAGTATGGTGGTTCTGAGAATGTGGTTTAACAAAAAAACATATTAAATAGCACTTTCTTTCAACATATTGAAAGACAAATATTTAACTTTCATCAACTAGATATGCTACCTCATGCGTGGTCCTGAATATATATATTTTAATATTTAGTTTATGATACGGAGAAAAATTATTCCAATAAATGCTCGATTTTTCTCAGAAAACGAATTTCTATGAAGGTTATTTCCAACAATTTAAATTTTTATATCTCACTTTTTCTGCTGTATAGTTATAGTATTTTAACAATTCTATAGAGAAAAATTACTATTTACTTAGTTCTATATTTTCTAGAAAATACAATCAGATGTAAGCAAAGACTAATGTAATGACGTTATTTGTTATTAAACAAGAAAACGCTTGTTATTACATATTAAATGTCAGGCATAGGCATTATACCAGGACGATATTTGATGATGTATTTTAATTTACATTAGCAAAGGTAATTGTTTCTTAACGAAGTATACATAATATAGTTGCAAAAATTATTTAAAAAAATCGATCATATATTAGTATCTATGCAATGATTCTTCTAGAATATCTTACTATGCCACAGACTTCAGAATATTTACCATATCATTTAGGAGTACCCTGTTATTAGTTAAAGAATTATCTGTCGAAATATTTGCAAACAAGCACTGCTTTACTGCTTCATTTATTATAGAACCGTTTTTTGTCAGTATTACATAGATATGCATTGTGCTTAATGGAAACATTGTCAGTTTATATTGTGAGAATAGGTGAAAATAACACGAGTTCTTTTCTTTTACATTATTAATGTCTTTATCAGAAGTATTGATTAAAAGACAGGAAAAGAGTTAGTGACGGCTCTTCTAATCAATGTGACTAATAGACTTGGTTTAATTTTGGATAGGGGGATAAGAGACGAAAAAGAGCTTTTTCTTCCTATCTAAAGAAAATGTATTGAATATTTGATCGTTTCGAAAGAAAGCGATCTCGATATAGTTCTTTAAATGAAAAGTTAAATCCTGATGATTGTGTACTAAGTGAAATAAATGTAGCCAGCCTTTTACTTAGGATATTATTTAGTTATTTATTTTGTATTGAACTGAAAATAATTATTAAAATAAATTTATCTTTTATATTCGCCAAAAAGCTCTAAATACACACATACATAAACTTAAAAGTTTATTCAAGTTTGCAAACGCATGTGCATCTGAAGACAACAAGAAAATAAAAGATTTAGTTGAACTGATGGAGATATTACGAATTAAACATTTAAAGCATTGCAAACTTAAAATGACGATACAAGTAATCTGAATTTATTTTTTGGTTCATGTTTTGAGTTCAGTTTTTTTATCCCCTTCATTCATATAATTATATGGATTTCTAAGAGACCAAGATCTGTAAACCTAAAAATAATACACATTTACAATCATTTTAAAATGTAGTATGTGTATAGTGATATCTTCATTAAAAAGAATGAGGCCGCGTTTTTTCAAAGTTATTCCGAAACTACTTATGGTAATAAATTCAGTTAAGTTTACCGCCACGTGGTATGTAGGCTGACGCCTGTAAGATGTACTATAATTTTGAAGCCCATGTGTCTCTACCATTATACAGTTTGAAATCAAGATTGGTAAAAAAGAAAAATATTAGCCAAGGTCATGGCAGGTCACGGCGTGTGCACAAGCTGCGAAACTACCTAGTGCTGCTGTAGCTTAAATGTGTTTAGAGCACGAGTTGTAAGAATAAAGCAAAATGCCTCATGAATATGTGTCAATTGCACTGTATTTTTATAGAAGTATTTTACAGTTTATTCAAGAGCAGACAAAAATCTTAAAAATTGTAGAATACAAGAAAAAAGGTCATATTAATGCCCATAAATGAAACAATATTTCAAATAAAATACTAATTTAGAAATATCGAATAATCAGACACAACCACTCTAGCACACAATTTGATGTGATATATTTCCCGTTGCATATGTTATAACATTCTGATATTACGATATTGTTCCGATGCGTCTGATATTGAGAAGTGGTTGAAGGAAATCATTTAATTCTAAGAATTTACTGACACTGAACCATGAGCTCTGCCACAATATCATATGATATTTATCCGATGTCTGTCAAATAATATTTTTATATTATGACAAAGGCTCGATATCAAGAAGTAATCATATGATATATCGTACTACTACTGGATTACTTACACTGAATCATGAGCTCTGCCTCTTCGCTAACACCCTCGCCCTCTGAATTGCTGGCTATGCATCTGTACCTTCCTCTGTGCCTTCTACCAACGCTCTGGAGCAGCAGTGAATGGTTCCTGATGATGATTCCAGCTGCTGGTTGGTGCTCCAGCGGCCTGGAATTCAGCCTCCAGGACACGCTGGTAACTGGAGGATTGGCCTGGATGTTACAGTCGAAGTAGACGTCGCTGCCTTCGCGAATGTGCTCGTATTGCTGGCTGGCACCCAGGGCGAGGGAGAGTTGAGGTGAAACTGTCGGAAGAGATAGACACAAGTAACTTTAGATAAGACATGTATGTTAAATTTAACATTTAGATAAGGCGTGTATGTTAAATTTAACATTTAGATAAGACATGTATGTGTTAAATTTGGACATTTAGATAAGACATGTATGTTAAATTGTGCTTTTATGTTATATTGATTCTATCAAAAAAGTTAATACCGTTATTATCTTGATTCTATCAAAAAAGTTAATACCGTTATTATCTTGCTGTAAAAATGTTTTCCTCAGTAAATAGAAAAAATTTAAAAATTAATTTGATGATTTCTGCAATATTTTTCACATTACAAATCTATTAAAGTATTATTATTGAAGATTTATTGTAGAATAAAGTTTTTCATCAAGTAAGTGGGCATAAATATTTCTTCATGGCTTTCACTATTTTTATTATAAATCACTGTCTTCATGTGATGCAAGCCATCTTTGCATATTCTTAATTTTTTAAATTATATTTTCTGACTTGATATTACTTATTAGAAAAACTTACACTATTTTAAAATATTCGCAAAGAATATGTCTAATAAGAATTCTAACGCCGTAAATATTTTAAATAATTCACTGTTACAAAGTACAGTGTAAAATCGCACCAAAATCCAGGAGCTTTCTAGCTGCCACCATTGTTACGAGTGTGGATTTACAAATTTGTGCTAAACCAATAACTTTTACCGTTAAAGTGGTAAATAAAAGCTCAACATAGTGATATCAGCTAGGAAGTTCCAGGATTACGGTCCAATGTCCCACCAAAAATTTTAATTATGTTTTACTTTCGAAAACTAAAAAAAAAAAAAAAACTTCCATACTCACACAACACATTCAGCTCCCATCTGTCTTCTAAGGCACTGTCCGGCGTCTCCGGGTTATGAGCTCTGCACACCAGCATTTTCCCGTGTTCTTCGTTGGTTGGACGGAACTGCAGCCTGCTGATGGTCGAATTGCCGTCTCCAGCAGTTGTCTCTTTGGCTTTGCTGTTGAGGTTCTCCTGCCCAATCCACCAGGATAGTCGGGCCGGGGGTCGAGCTCCGTAAGTTGAACAGACGACCTCCAGACTCTCCCCTGATGACAGGGGTCGCTGGGGTGTCGCGATTCTGACCTCTTGAGGAGATACTGAAATTGTAATGGTGTGGTTGAAACTAAGTGGATGGTTTAAGAAGCGTTACTTCACGTATCTTGGCGTATAGGTTTATCTTAAATATTTTTTGTTTCCTAAAATATTGGTAAAAACTTCAGTTATAATAACTATTCGTAAAACGTATTGGAACACTCTTTTTTGCGTGTACACATATCCGTACATCATTGACTAATTCAAATGTCTTTCCTTTCTCAAAATCTCAATTTCTTCTTAAAAGTCAATTTACTAGTGATTAAAGATTTATGTAACTGATTTAAAGCTGACTGGGATACATTATTATTTTTGAGTCACATTTATATTCACTTTATTTAGTTATTCAATGCAGCAAAGGATTTTATGTAAGATATTTGCATTCATTATATTTGAATAAACATAAATACATGTTTTTTCGCCATGTCTTCTGTTTCAGAATAATCAATTACGAAAAAATCACTTAATTATTCAAAATATCTCATTACGCAATTTTTTCTTCGTGCAGCAGAAACGCCACATCTCACCTTTCCCTCAAACTATCTCTATCCATTGCAATCCTATCGAAGCGACAAATATTCGAGAAATGCAGGGCATCAAATTCGCCCTCAAGTTTTGGACCCACTAATTCATTTTCCTCCACTCGAAATGAACGGAGGTCCATCCTTAAACTGCATAAATTAAACTCATGTCAAATGCCGAGGAATCCTCTTGCAAGGTGGCATCACAGGCGAAAACCCCCCGTTGGGCAATAGCCTGTAAAGCATTAGCCACACATCCTAAAGATAATCCTAAGTCGGGGATGCTTATCAATGTGGATATAACTCCTGCACCTGTTATACAAATTGGCAGGAACGGTATGTTTCGGTATATTCAAGAAAATTTGCTTCAATTGAAAGTATGTATAAAGTAAAGTATTTATCCTTCAATTTGCATTGAACCATCATTAGAAGCAAGTTCAAAGCCGGTCTAGCTTTAAAAGATATTCGGCGGTTTGTATCGATTAAAGACAAGCTGCGAAATGCAAACAATGTGAACAAGAGAAATTCGAGGATATAACGATTTTTTTGTTTTGTTGATGTTATTGTCGATTATACTGCTTCTAAATGCATAAAAATTCTGAAAAATGAGGATTTTCTTATTCTTGCTGCAGTTGGCCAGAAATTTGAAGTATAACTTCAGTTTATCACTTTTCTGTTGACTTGAATTAAAGAAAAAACTATAAATAGTTTACCTTTTATAATCTGTTAGCTAAATAATAGTTGAAAATTTCATGTCACATTCAAATTCCTCTGGATTATTACACTTTTACTTTAGAGCTTGTATATGCATAGCGTAAAATTTGCCCTGTGTTTCTTAAAATTTTATAAGTAAAAAACCTTTATAAAAAAATATTTTTACCTCTTTTAAAGTATATGCCTATTATATTATTATTATTATTATTATTATTATTATTATTTTCAGGTTAAAAAAACAGGCAAACAGGACACTTGTTCCGCTAAAATAGTATTTAATGCTACATCTCTTCTACTAATTGCCTCGGGTAAGTCATCAAATGAAGGACCTCACAGCGGGATTTGTGGGACTTTAGAATTTTACGAGACCTCTGTTCAACCATGCAAATTGAACATGGTATCCCTTTGGTGGGAAATCCACTTGGCCTCGAATGGAAGTTTAAAGGAGGTAAATGTGGAGAGAGAGCTTGGATCATCCGAAAGCCGGTTATATGCACGTACGGTGTGTAATTGGACACCTTAGAAGGTTCTTTGAAATGTAGAGTGTGGTATTAGGTTTTGATTAACTGCGTCAAATGCTTGTGATTATATGGTTCCAACTTGAAGATTTACGTTGTCCAAGCGTCATAAATTGGAATTTACTGTACACTGTTAAAAATTGTGTGCTTGTTTTCACCATAATAATATTTCCTGGCAGCTGCAACGGCTGTGTGGTGAAATGTTTCATTATATTTTCGGTATTGGGTTGAACCGTTTCTCAGGTTTTTGTTTCCAAAACTTGAAAAATGGTTCGACTGAATAATGAAAGTATTGTGAAACATTTCGCCACGCACAGCCTTTGTAGCTACCAGGAAACATTATTATGGTGAAAGCAATCACAACATTTTTAACAGTGTGGCATAAATATGCGATTCACATTCGTATTTTTCATATTCATATCTAATAAATCCAATTCAGGAAATAACCTTTTAGTGGTTGGAGAATAGGACTATTGCAGAACTAGACTAAAATGATGCAAAATAGTCAAATATGAATATATAGCACAGTAAAGTCGGTGTGTAATTAGAAGCATATAAATATTTACGTTGTGAAACATTGTAATTTTGAATAAATAGAATATATGTGGATAGGTTACGTAGGATAGGTTATTTTTTTTAAATCCAAATACATCTTCACAACATACACGTAACATGTTAAAATATACGTAAAAAAATAAGCTGCTTTAATCTATGTGATATAAAATCACACCCAGTGTCAGTATTTTATGTTTAGCCTTAGAGATTGCTTAGTAATTTAATATAAAGAAAGCATAATTTTAATTAATAACATGTGAATAGTAAAAGTTATTAAAATATAATGTATAATACCAGGTAGTAAAAAAACATTTTGTAGAAAAATATATTTTAGACTACTGTCATTTGTTGAACATCGTTTTTTTTTCTTATACGAGGCGTGTTTTTTTTAGGTACACAGAGGGCGTTATGCGCATGCGATGGCGTACTACATCTCTTGTCTACTCACTGACGATATTGCATATTTTTTTTACGTTTTCTGCGAAAAAATACTCTCCGATGATCGTGAGTCCCGCCGACTGTGAAGTAGGTCTGTTATATTTTCTTAATGCTAAAATCAATATTCATCGTGTCTTTTACGGACAAGACATTATGAGTGATGGAATGGTAAGAAAAGATCATTTAAAGACCAGCAAAGATCATCGGTAATGTTGAAGGACGCCCACCATGAAGTACTGGTGTTGCATCATGAACATTCGTGCGCTTCTTAAATGATCCCATTTTCTTACCATAATTCATATAATGTCTTGCTAAACTGATCTCACGATACGATGATTGATTTCATTTTCTTAATTCAGCAAACAACACTAAATCGGACTAATATTAATAAAAAAATTTAAAAAGACAAGTCAAATTTTGTCAGTGCAATGCGTATATGCGCAGATCGCTACGCCCGCCTATTTAAAAACACGCCTAAACACAACCAAAAATTTGCAATCAAAAAAAAAAAAACCATAAAAAATTTACTCACTTTAAACAAGCTCATCAAGAAAGTCATAAAAAAAAAAAAAACGACGAAATTTTCCTAGACGATGCTCGCAATGGCAAACTTGAAAGTGATCATTTGATTCGTCATTTTTATGAGGATATTTTATGAGTATCTATTGTTGCCGCCTCGGTGGCACATCGTTAGGATTCTTATCCTTTGGGAGCTGCTGAGGTCGGGTTCGAATCCCGTGTCAGAGTCATGGATGGATGTTTGTGACCGTCAATTAAAATGTTGTTATTTGTCTATGTGTTTTTTGTGTCGTCTCTTTGTTTGTGTGTTTTGTGTACTGTATATCATTTCTGGGGGTTGAATACAATAGACCTAAGGTCGCAGTGTTCGGCGAACTTGCCCCCCACCAAAGAAGTCATAGGTCATAGGTCATCATATTGTTGAAAATTTAGTGCACTTTAAAAACGTATTTTAAAGATTCTTCATAAACTAGTTCTTTAGGGTTAGAATCGCCAAAATTTGAAAAAATTCTGATTTTTTTGCGGTTTATTTGATTTTTGACAAAGTTCCGTTCGGCGCTCGAGGTCGAAAACTTGGATTATTCATTAGGCCACATAATAAACAAATGTGCAAAAAATCAGGATTTCCAAATTTTGCGCATACTACAGATGTATAAAGTTACTGGGCAATATTTGCAGTGCATATTCTTACTATCTCGTTCCCAGTATATTCAATATTAAATACATATTTAATTAAAATAAATTTATCTCATAGTATAGACAAATACGGTAGGTTAATTTGGGTTATATCGAAGCATAAAACTAATTTTAATCATGTTATTTTTGCTAGTATAAGAAAACATCCTGAAATGTTCAGAAATTTACCAAATCTAAACACGAAACAAACTTTCGGCGACCTAACATTGTTACACTTAAAAACATCAAACAAATTTACAACGTGTTCACCTAAAAGATAAACATTGCTACAACATTTACTTAAAACAACTTATTCAACCAGTTAACATGGCTATGGAAAGAACCCCAGTTCTCTGCTTTTGTTTAATAAAGATGCAACTGACAGTTTTAACAAACGGGATTCTTATGTTTTTTACATACATTACTTCAGAAGAAAAGTTGGCTTTTTGAAATTTATAAAAAACGTTTGTAGTGGTTAATTAGCAAAAGCATGAGTGAAAAAGAAATGCTGTCTTGTCGGTTTAAATAACTATTAGTTTCGTCGTGGATGTAAACAGCATTGCTATAATAATTTTTTCAAGGATTTCATCATATATGTAGCCTGAAAGTCGTTGTGAATCATCTTTTATAGCAAGGTACTTGATCTTTAGATGGTTGGAAAACATATATTTTTATTCTTCTGTGCTTGGTCACAGATCCGCTTATAAACCCTCGTCATGTAAGATAGACACTAACACACATACGTGACAGATGCTGCCATCTATCGCCACCTCCGGAATTTAGACATGTCCCTGATGGAGAGGGGAAAATCTCCAGGAACCCGTGGGAAACAGCGCAATTACCACCTACAGGACTTTCGGACCCACAGACTTAAAGAGCAAGTACTCCGCATATACTCGGTGGGTCTTCAGTGGTATCGTGACTCGGTCGCGGGACCTTCCGAATCCGTAACGGAGACACTACTAACCACTAGGCGACCCCTCGGCCCCTCCAAAATTGGTCGTTACCGAATGGAATTCGGAAAATTGCAAGGCGGTAGGTTGAAACTAGAGCTACAGTTGGCGGATCTGCATATGCATATTATCACTTAGCACGCAACCCAACACGTCTGACGTTATACCATTCGCTTGTCAACAAGTGAGCTTGGCTTTGATTTGCGGATAAGGCATGGATGTATCCATGGAAAAAGAAGACGGACTTTCATCTGAAATGGACCCCAATCTCCAAAGGGAAGTTACAAACCCTACTCACATTCATACCTGAGGTCTGGCAAGAAATGTGTCAAAATATGTTTTGTGTTTATTTTGCAAATGTATGTCCAGTTTAATTCATGAGTCATATGAAAAAAATGCAATCCCAAACATCCATCACTTACACCGATGTCACATTAATTTATTCTAATAGGAGGAAAATTTATGCTAATTCCATCAAGATTCCTTGTTTTAAGACGAGACTTGTTTCTTACCTCCCGATGCTTCGCATATTAAACTAACAGTAGCTCCTTCTTCGTAAGGACCGATAATTCCGGAAATCGTGTTGTTTTTGCTGTCCCTGATTGTTAGATTCTTCGGGGGAACTGAAAATAAAGAACAATTAGGTTAAGTTAAAACAGAATTAATGATTAGAAAGTTTATAACTTATAAAGCTCAGCACATGTTTCTCCCCTTTTTTAATTGTATTATAATAAAAGTGATTATGATAAACATAACATTCCCCTTTCCAATTGGGTTAGAAAGAATAATTTCAGGTGGATTATTTACACATTTATTTAACTAAATGCAAAAATAAAACATCTTTAAACTACACTAAAAAGTTAAAGTAATATTGATTACCAATTTGTATTTTTTGTTTTATTTTAGTTGTATTTTTACTTTGAATGTTCTTATAAATTACTAATCATTTAAATTTTATAAAGCATTGTTTACACATTTTTTTTTAACTTAGTCGCAGGCCTCATACAATTTATTCGAATACGTTATTTGTACATAAGGTAAAAAGACAGGTTGTATAGATTTTCATGCTTCACTTATGTAGTTGGAAAACAAGAATCATAGACCCTTATTTCCCTAAAGGTATTTATAGAAAATAATATAAACGTATAATGTAAAGAAAAATATTTTTGAAGTTTGTTTTTAATTTTTTATGTGTTACAGACTTTTTCTTTTTTCAGACTTTAGACTTTTTAATACATAAGTGGTTTGTTTAAGGGGTTTAAATATATATTTTATTAATAATAGCGAAGTAATAAAAATATGCAATAAATGATTTTTTATCATGCGTTTCTAAATTGAAAATAATTTCCAAAATATGTTTTTTTTACTTATTTATAGGTATCGGCAAACTTAAATAAACAATGTTTTAATATAGTCTAGCAATTTGGTTATTCCTATTGTCCTTTCAGGATTTAAAACGTATTCATAGAATTCAAAATAAAACAAATATTCAGAAAATATGTTTTTTAAAGGAATGTATTATATATATTCTTCATTATTGTATATCACTAAATAATAAGTAGTAACATTCATTAATAACGGGTGAATCAAATAAAAGTGTTTCGCGGAACCTAGTTCCAAATTACAAAGCAACATGAATAAAAAAAATTGGTTGGTAGAGTTGGGTTTTACCGCGTATTATATGCTTATAGAAAAGAAAATGCTTATTTTAGCCCAAGTGTAGCAAATAAACCTTTGTTGACAAATGAACATGATTGTGTTCGTTGTAGACAATTAATTTGTGGAAATATTGAGTATATATCTGCTGCTTATAATAGGTTGAATGCTTTTATTTGATAATCCTGTATTATTAAAAATATTAATTACTAATAAGTCACAGATATTCATTTATTAAAAAGACATAATGCATGCAGAAAAACTGTTTTTGAAAAATAATAGCTAATTTTCTTAATAAATAATTAAAAGTTCTGTTAATACTATTTAAATTCTGAAAGGACAAAATAAAACCACATCCCTCCTTCAGAAACCGGTAGATAAAAGTAAAAGGTAAATCCTTATACTTCACATTATTTACATTTCGTTCAAATATCTTTCAATGACTCATTGAAAATGCAATTACGGCATATTTTGTATTTAAAAACCTCCCATTCAGAGTTGTTTTAAGTACTGCGAGACTTTTCGTCGCCTGCAATGCAAACAATTGGAGCCCAGTGAGTCTTAAAAATAATTGCCGTTAATGAATATTTCCAGAATGAGATACATTCGTTAAGTTCCTGCGATCATTTGTCCTTGTTTTAAAATAAAAAAAAGAAAGATTGAGCGTCTTTCCAAACACAGAAGCGTCTTAAAAGAAGAGTTTTTAAATAAGGGCTTTTTAATGAACCACCTTCGACTACTCTAGAGGAAGTCTCGATATTGGTTTAAAAGGGCTGTAAGTGACACTTTGTATAAGTAAAGTTGGTTTTAAAAATGAAAAGTTTTAATTTAAGTTATGATTTAAAAATTTAAATGGCTTCCATTGTGCCTAGTCATAAGAAAATTAAAATGATAAATTTAAATTAGGTTTGCAATAAATAAACGAATAAATTCTGAATGTCAACATTGTTAGATAAAATCTACATCGAGTGTAACCTCTTTAAAACAAGCAAAAGTTATTTTAAAAAAATATCAGTTGATACACACCCTCTAACCTGATTGTTTAAATATAAAAGATTTATAATTTAAGTATGATTAAACAACCCACAAGAAAACCACTGTCCAAAGATATCATAAAAGTAAAGTGGGAGGTTTTCATTTTGGTTTGCAGCAAATAAACCGATCAGTGTATTTATTATTCCAATGATTTCAATCGAAGAAAACTTCATCAGACAAACACAAAAATCTTTGTTAACTTATGGCTATAGCTTTCATGTTATTCTTATTGTAACGCTATGTTATTTTAAATTATTGCTTTAAACCATTCATATTGCGTACTATTAAAATGTGAGTCCTACAGGAACAGTCAATATTAGTTTTTCGAGATATATTGGTTACCTACTTGTTATAAAGGCCTTTCTTGTGTATAATGGCCAGTCTAATGAGTAATAAACACTTAGGCTTCAATAATGCTAGCGGTATAAGCATCATGCAAAATAACCCGTGTCTATAATGGAATCTAATGACTTTTCTTTGTGTCATTACACTGCTGTTAGTGTTTTCCTATCTTTTTGTTAGCATTATATAAATTTACCAAAATGTATATCTTTTATATAAAATCAGCGTTAAAACGCATCCAGTTATTTTTATTAACAAAAAAATACAAACATTACAAGAGTTTTAATATTTGCAGATATACATTAAGAGTATGGCCACCAACTCAAAACTTTTGGCAAAATATCCATTTCACAATTTTGTCAAATCGACTGAAGGAGATGAAAACATCATTACTGGTTTTAAAACAATCCTCCACCATTTAGTCGCTGAAACGAAGGGGGTGTTAACTAAGTATGAGAATGGGCAAACGACAAAGGAAGTCCTCCGAAGTTAATGATATAAGACTTTAACAATTTAAGTTTGGAGTGAAGTTTTTATTTGCAGTAGGGATTTTCTCCACAGAAGTTTCATTCACAGATATTTTTAAGCATCTTGGTCGATAATGACTTTTAGAGATAATACGTACATAACATTTTGTGAATAAAGTACTTTTGATTATTGTAAAGGAAAATTTTCATAAAAAAATACATGCAATTTTGAGATGTAACTCTATAACTTTTAGTGTTTTTAAAACTTTATTTGTAAAATACAATATAAATATTTATTTTAACTAACATTTCTTTAGTTAATACGTGATTAATATTAAAAATAGCTCAAATATAAAACATAAATAATAATGCTAATGTTTATCATTATTAAAAAATAATTAACTAAAATGTGAGCCTATGTATTGAGCACAGCAAGTGTCAAAGCAGTAATTATATAAAATATTAATACAAAATATTAATTACATTAAATATCGATACAAACTGTAAACTATTAGTTATCACAACCAATTCTTCAAATTAATTTCTAAACAGTTTTGACACTTGATTACTTGCTATCTAGAAACTATTTCATTATTTATTGACAATACTTTAAAATGCATATTTCCGCCCTTTAAGTTAGGAAAATTTTCACAGAATGAGTTAATAATAGTTACAGATTGTAGAATATTTCAAATAGAATGATTATGTTACAAATATAGTTAAATTTGAGATGAATTATTAAAACTTTAACTCTAATAATTACAGACGAGGGAATGGTTTAAATAAAAGTAATAATTACGTAGAGGAATAAATAAATTTATTTACCCTTAACGAAATGCGACGTTTGAGAAATAAGCAACTGCTGTATGTCTGAGACAATTGCAACAAGTTTCGTAAATTTAGTTTGAATAAATTCAGATCAAAATTACTCAAAATGAAAGCTTAAAATTTTTAAATTAGGTGGCGTTGGCTATGTGTTTTAAAAAACACTCAATTACACATTTTTAGAAATTTTTGTGTGAATTATAGTTCAAAATAATTATCTAAATTACCCAACACATATATATATGTGTAGATAGTTACTAGATAAAAGTACCCGCTTTACCATACCTTATGTTAAGTAAAATTCCTTTTCAAAACATTGATTAACTATTTTAGACTTAACTATTTAGTTAATATTGTATTCTTATACAGATTAAATTTATTCGGAGACACAGCCGTGTTTACAAATACAGATGCAAACCAAACACAACGGTTCTCATACTAAGGTAATGGGATTGACAAAAAATAACCATAATTTTGGAATGAACATACTCTGAAACTTCTAACTGTCTTCTAACTTCTGACATTTTTGAACATACTCTGAAACTTCTAACTGTCTTCTAACTTCTGACATTTTTGAACATACTCTGAAACTTCTAACTGTCTTCTAACTTCTGACATTTTTATAAGGTTTATTTTAAGTTTTTTTAACACAATTTTAAATCTATACTTCCACTAGTTACATAGCTTTATAGGCGCAGACAATTAGAAAAACAAACTTCGCGTTTTATAGTTAATATATTCTTACGTGTGTTTAATGGCAACTTTTTCCGAAATATTAAGCGTATAAAAATGCATTTGTTTTTCTAAAATAATAGGTGATCCAAAATAAATTGCAATTTCAACTTTTATAAAAAAATTATATAATTACAATCTATAATAAGTGTTTAACTAATTTATTAAGTTATTGAGGTTTTAAAATACTCCTGAAATTGATTTTATCAATGTTTTTTTTAATCAAAACACTGTCCCTGGGCACAACATAACAACTTCCAATCACTCAATCTCGTAATTGTTTAGCAAATGGATATCATTAGAAATAGACCTATTATCTTAACTTCCGTATGCATTCTTCATACATCTCCTTAGAGACTAACTAGGGTAAGCCACATGTTTGAATTACTTTAAAAATTGAATACAACGGAAGAACCGCTTGATTTCTTTAGAGTTTTTCCGTAATTTTGTCTACTTCGCGGACATTGGTGACCGGAAACCGGTTTTTCTTTTGGTTCTTCACTCGCGGTACAAACGTTTGGCTCTTTCCACTGATCCCTGGCGTGAATCATGGTTGCCGCGAAAGATAAACAAAGCGAGTAACCGGTTGCATTACACCAGTGTGGGCGATTTCTCGCTATCATCCGCAAAGAGGCTCATCCCCAAAAAGCCTCATTCATATAAGTAAGCATAAAGTAAGCAGATATTTAGGTTTTGTAATGTTCTAAAAATACGAAAAGTAAATCAGAATGTTCCCAATTTTATATAACCTTTGTACCGTTTTTTATTGCTGAAAAAAAAAAAGAATTTGTTAGGTTTTTAATTTTGCTCTCTCTTTGTTTTATTTTCATTCAAACTTTCGGAAACAATTCCACCGTCCATGAAGTATATGAACTGCAAATTGTATGTTGAATATAATTTAATACTTTTTTTAAACATATATTTGCAATATTAGTCATTTTTTAAAGATTTAGTTAAATTTTATATTCAAAAATAGCCTTTAATTCATTTATGTGTCTATTATTTACACATTAATTCAATTAAAATATTCTAGGTGCACAATTCCAATGGAGACTAGAACCATAATCAGCTTAAAAAAATGAATACAAATAGACATGCATTGGGTTGGTAAATTTTGAAATTTTCGATAATTTAGTATAATTGTATCCAGATGGTATTTTTATCACATTTTATACGAAGAGAAAATTGTGCAAGACTAATCCTCAAAGTGTATAATTTGCCTATTTCAAAGACATTGTGTTTTAACTTGAGGACCTTATATGTTAGCACAATGAGGTAAATTGTTTATTCTGTATCTGGTTATAAAGAAGACAATAGCTTTATTATCAAATAATCAGTTTTCCTTCTCATTACAGGATTTCAGCAGTATTTAAGCAAATATAACCTTACTACAGGGGCTCGGATGGCCGAATGGTTTGGACCACTACGCTAGCAGTCTGCGCGCTGTAACGGGTGCGGGCTCCATTCATGCCTTCGCCCTGGATGTACATCCTTTCTCTGTGACAGTAAAAATTCTTTATGCGTCTGTCTTACTTGGCGAAGGCTTATAAAGCGTGTCTCTGAACAAGGACACAAGCTAGAATATATATGTATCTAAAACTGCCGCTGTCTAACTATATTAATAAAGCGGACTCATAACAAGAAAGGTTACTGTCAAAATACCAAGGATTAATTTTTCACATTTCAAACAAGAAAAAAAATATCTATCACATCCATCCACTGACACCATTCAATTACCATACTATGCCAAAACTTATTCTGGTATTTCTCTGAATCGCATATTCATCCAATGCGAGTCTCCGCAATTGAATAGACCCACTAAGTGATGATCAGCGTCTGGACTGATGATTTATAGAGCAGACCAAATTCCGTCCCGGAGATTCGGCAACATCGCAATCGCATCTGATTCTCTAGATTACAATGCTGCCAAGTCCAATGGGTGATTTCCCGATACGTCTCTTCCTTTTGATATTTATTTAAAGAATAAGTTTGTATGGAAATATGCCTGCAAACTTGGATCCCTTTTACATTTAGTTATTCATCTGGAAACTCAATCGATATACGTCATCGGGAGAGACGATGATGATTCGCCTATCGATACGGTGGGCTCCTGCTGTATCGGCGTAAGAAACTACTATCGGGTTTCATCTCTCTGGGAACATTAGGCCAGGAGTTAGGGATACATTAACATTGTTTCCTATTTCCCAGTTCTTAAGAAGTTTAGTTCTTGAAAGAAAACTTGCCTTTCCCCAAAAAATATTTTGAAATAGTTAATTTAAATAAAATTTCTAGCAAATGAGAACAAAGTTCTGAAAAATTGATTAGATTAATTATGTGGAACCAATAAATGTGAACGAATTTTGAAAACTTCAAGT
The DNA here is from genome assembly GCA_023701765.1 of Hylyphantes graminicola. Lineage (NCBI taxonomy): Eukaryota > Metazoa > Arthropoda > Arachnida > Araneae > Linyphiidae > Hylyphantes > Hylyphantes graminicola. Next base: position 49,211,738 of record CM043115.1, on the reverse strand, counting down.
TTCAATGTGGCTATTATCATGGACAATTATCAAATGAATCTTTAATTGGAAAATAATTAAAAATTGTAATTTGCATTTGAAAAATATGTATACATTCAGTCATTTAATCACAGGAATTGACATTCTAAAAATTAATAATTAAAAATATGTTATGATATGCTGATAGAAGAAAAATAAGTGTAAAAAAATTAAAAACAAATATGCTTCAAAACGTTGGTTTAGCGAGTTGTTTGATGTAGTGACGACGTTACGTAAGAACGTAAACGTTGCGAAAAGAACAACTGGAAATTTTTTGCAACCTTAATTTAATTTAAAACAAAAAATAATGTCATTTAGCAAAGAAACATTGCAAAATATTGTTTCCCAATGGCAAAATTTATGAACTATTTAAATCTTTTAATTAAAAAAAGAGCTTGCGTGACAAAATTAGTATCGTTTAGTCACAAATTTTTTGTTTTCATTCGAGGCAAAAAAAAATACTTACGTAGTTAACATATTAGGGTAGGCGAATACCCAAAATTCCCCCAAATTTTAAAATTTTTACTATTACTTTAATCTTTTCCAAATTTGGTATAGTGATTTCAAATATAATGAATAATACAAATCAGGCATTTTTTTTTTAAATTTAAATATAGTTTATTTATTTTAAACCGTGTTTTTCTACTAAAAAAGAGGTTTACGCTAACAAGTCTACCACATTGAATTTTCATCCTATAAACATTAATTATGTGTTAAATTCTTCGTTTTGAACTGATGCATGCAATGACCTTATAGAGTTACATACAAATTACAAGAAAAGAAGTTATTAAGATAAATGTCATAAATTAACCACAAAAAAGGGATTTTTTTCGATTAACTTATACACTTGGACATTTTAAAAAAAAACTTATATATTTACACCAGATATTAGAGGTTCATGGCGCAGATATATTGAAATAGCATCTGTAAAAATTTTCGGGTAAATTAATATAAAACTTTTTATACTAGAACTGTTGGCGTAAACCCCTTTTTTTGGTGAAAAACACCGTTTAAAATAAATCAATTACATGTAAATTTAAAAAATTGCCCAAAAAGCATTGTTCATTATATTTGAAGTCACAATGCCAATTTGGAAAAAGATTAAAGTAATATAAAAGTTTTTAGAATTTTGGGTATTCGCTTACCTTAACATATATTTCTCCGTTAAGGCGTTTGGGACAATAATGATAAAGGTTAAAAATTCTCTGCATTTTTTTATTAAAAAAGCAATCTCAATCACTTGTAAGCACATTGTCATCATATTGTAAATTACAATTAATATGACCACGTTTAAAAAACATCTCGTTTTACATGTTAAGTACTTTAAAAAGGTTTAAATTGTTTCTTTTTTTAATCACAAATAACTTATTATTTAATAACTAGTTATATTTATATTATAGTATATTTGTATTTAGTTTTTCACAAAAACTAAATACAAATGTACTTTACTTAACCGTTTCGCTATGAAGGATTTTCGCTTCCACGTAATATTTGATAGGAATAACATTATCGAATACTTAGTTGTTCGGGCGTTTTGGGGCGTTTCAGTACACTCTTAAAACAAAAGAGTGAAATCCACTCCAGTTGGAGAAGTGCATTTTCGACACTAGAAAGGAGTGAATATTATCTCAAACTGAGTTAAAATCACTCGCTTGGAGGGATCTTGTCGGAGGTTTAACACACAAATGATACACTCAAAAAGGAGAAGTGCATTTTCCAGACTGGAGGAGAGAAAATCAATCAGACTGAGTTAAAATCGCTCATTCGTTTTAAGAGAGTAAGTAACTTAAAAAATCAGTCTCTTGCCAAATACTGCGATGCTGTAATTAATTATGTTTTATTATTATTTGTAATTTGTTAAAACTTACTTAATTTTAATTTCTAGGCTGCTTGAACGAGAATGTTCCCCTAAAGCTAATATGATTTATTTTTTGTATTTTATTTATAGTTTCTTTATCGATATTAATAAAGTTATTATTATTAGATTATTAATAACTAGTTATATTTATATTATATTTGTAATTAGTTTTTCACAAAAACTGAATACAAATATACTTTACTTAACAGAAACAAACAACCATTGCTTTTTAAAAACTGCACATCCCGCCATCCAAACTAAAGACATAGATGCTGAGAAGAAAAGGATTCGTGTGTTTATTGAAAAGATAGATAGATGAGGTTGCGATACATAAACAAGAATGCGCTTTTAAGATGATGAATATATTCCATTGTGTACTGACCCAATATGAGCCGTTCGTTATTGGGTTTGAAATATGGTGGAAGAAGCTTGATTGGGGGAGTTTTGTAATATATTCTTATTTGGATGAGCCACTTTGGAGATTTTTAAAAATATTTTCCTTCTTTACATTGATATCGGTTTTTAGACATCACTGAAGAAGATTTGAAAGAAAAGGATTTTTAGTTGAAGATGACAGCTTACGTTAAAAGGGAATGTGACTTTTGCGAATAATATAAAAATTTAAAATAATATATGTATATATTTGTTAACCTTATAATATTTTTAAAGGTACACTGTTGCACATGTACTCTTTGATTGATTTTTCTATGGTATTGAGTAACTATTACAAAATTGACATATATTTTATAATGTTCAATAAAACGTTATTGTATTAGTTTTTTTTTTAACTGAAGCAATCAAAGCCAAGTATTATATAGTATTTACTAATAATATCGAAAATTATATCATAGGAAATATAATAAATACTACAATTTTTAAAAAATAATACATAAATCCTAGATTAATGTTCTTTTCATAAAAATGATGTTTTGTATAAAAATCATGTGATTTAATTTTTTTTCCAAAAATTAAATAAGCAACACATGTTAAGAAGCAAAGAATTTATTTACAATATTACGCTTGACGCATTTTATTCGGCTGAGAAAAACAGAAAATACTTTATTCGTGTTTTGACAACTGTGCCATTTAATTTTTCTGGACCTAACCTGCGGTTTTGTATTTGTTGGATCCCTATCTTTTGTTGAAGCCAATTATGATCTTCTGTCATAAAAAGATTTTAGGGCAATTTCAAAAGACCTACATATAAATGTTTATAATCTCAACATATTTTTCTAAGGTTATTTTGTGTAAATGTATGATTAAAGTTGTAAATATTTATTTTTTTGGGTAGTTAAACTACATTAAAAATACTTAAACGTAAGATGACATGTATGTTTATTATGTAAGATATTATGTATGTTTTATTGATTTTAGGCAAAGAAAATTAATATTATACATAGCTTTACCCTTTGTAGTTGTCCTTGTCTTAAAATACAAACATTTAAAATGCAATAAAAATATTTCTATTTTACTTAAGATAATTTTAAAAAAAACTTTATTTTTTTTATTTTTCAAAATTAAACTTCTTTCCAGTTAACTGTTAAATTTATAATTTACCAAATGTTTCCAAAGTTTTTTTTCAATTTAAGGCAATAAAACCGCCGTCTTCAACCGCATTCCCCGAATTTTTGTCGTAGACGTTTAAATGAAATCACTGAGCAAAAAAATAAAGGGCGAATTTCTTCTTTATTTTTTTTTAGCGTCAACAGTGAGTTTTACTGACATTGATAAATCGAGTTAGTTATTTGCAAGAACCACAGCGCTAACTTCTTAGACGATAGGGCTATTTCCCCAAGAAGTAATTTATTTCAGATATGCGGGTATCTTCAAAAAAAAAAATGTGAAAGAAGCCTGCCCTCCGAAAAAATAAACTTTTCAAAAAAAAAAGTCAAATTCTGTCAAGTGGGATAGAAATCGCATCTATACATTCCGCAAATTTTTGACTGCTAATTCAAATCTAAAAATGCCAGCTTAATAAAATATGTTTTACTCGATGAAAATTGGAATATTTTGACATTTTAAGGGGGTATAACTGAATTAATCCTATTTGGCCTTTCAAGAATTCTTCTTTAAACTTTGAATGCATGCCAGGACGGTAAACATTCAGATATGATTTTAAACTATTTTTGAAACTGAGCATAGAAAAGTTTTGCATTAAGCATACATTAAATGTTCTATGGCACTAAATGTTACGATATTTGATGTAATTATTCAAAATGAATCTACAATTCAATCAATATATGATATTCTTATTTTAACCTTCTGAGACGCTTTTTTTTCAGTATTTTAAGCCCCCGATTTTCTACAAAAAATATTACTAAAAAATTCTAAATAATAGTTGTTTTTGGTTTCTACTTTTTTCATTTAAAAATGCTTTAAGACCAAATTTTCAAGAATAGCTCAAATTCTGATTTTCTAAATAGATGTGGGCATTTCAAAAAAATAATAATGATATTATTATTAATAATAATTAAAACTTTTTTTGCAAATACTGAAACTGAAAAAAAAAACACATTTACAGTATCTGAAACTTAAGGTGGGCGAATTCCCAAAATACCCCAAAATTCTAAAATTTTTAATATTACTTTAATCTTTTCCAAATTTGGCATAGTGATTTCAAATTTAATGAATAATATTATTTAGGCATTTTTTTATTTAAACATAATTTATTTATTTTAAACGGTGGTTTTCTACTAAAAAAAGAGGTTTCGCTAACAAGTCTACCACATTGAATTTTCATACTATAAACATTAATTATGCGTTAAACTCTTCGTTTTGAACTGATGCATGCAATGACAATCTAGAGTTACATACAAATTACAAGGAAAGAAGTTATTGAGAAAAATGTTATAAATTAATCACACACACAAAAAGTTTTTTTTCGATTAACTTACACTTGGACATTAAAAAAAAACTTGCATATTTACACCAGATGTTAGAGGTTCATTGCACAAATATATATTGAAATAGCATCTGTAAAAAATTTCAGGTTAATTAATGTAAAACTTTTTATGCTAGAAGTGTTAACGTAAACCCCTTCTTTTAGTTGAAAAACACCGTTTAAAATAAATCAATTTTACACTGTAAAAAATTTGGCTTGAATTTACTAGCGATTACTTAGTAACTTTACAGGTTTTCACCATTTACTAGAAAATCATCTGTAACCTAAAGAAACTACTGTAGTAATACTAAAGAATACTAAGTAAATTGATGTAACGCTTACAGAGCCCCCTGGCTATCTTTTCTAGAGATTATGACGAATCGATATCGCAACGATAAAAAACCTAAAAACGTGGGTTTTTTATTTTAGTATATAAAAACTACGTTAAATTATTAATAAAACTTCATGTCCGGAAAAAAAAAATGAATCTTAAAATTTCTTAATCAATAACATAAAACGCCTTTAACGATCAAGATTTTAACCTCTTTATTTACACGCAATCAAAATGCAAGTTCCCGATAGCAGAGAGGACTAACGCGCTGTTCCGCGGATCCCGATAATCTTGGGTTCTGTCCTCGGGAAGTTCGAAATAAAACCTGACTAACAGAAAAATTAGTGGCGCCCTCTGGTTTTAAACTTTTGTAACCAGTTTACTACCAGTTTCTTTGTAAACATACAAGAAAATCCCCTGTAAAATCTACTAATTTTTCTTAGTATAACTTACTAAGCTTTAATTAGTAATATATACACATATTTCTTATGTAACACTACTAAAAAAACTTATGGAAGCTGAGTTTCCTAGAGAATTCTTAGTAACCTTACAGATATTTTTTTAGAGTGTACTTAAATAAAAAAAAATGCCCAAAGAGCACATTGGGCAAATTTTTTGAACTCGTATACTCGGAATTTTGGATATTCGCCTACCTTAATACGATTTCATCCCAGGACTATCAGAAAAATATCACCTCCTTTACTATAGATCTTCATTTACTATCAACAGAGAAACCGGTCTTTATCAGTTCCCTCCTTGACACCCCCTGATTCTCTTTGCTAAGTTATTGCATTAATTTTTGGGGGTTGATATTTTTTCGCCTTTCTTTCTAGACACCCGATACCCGCTATCTGGCATCAATCAATTGGTATTACAAACATCAATTTCGATTCTTCCTTGAACCTATTCTTGGAAGATTTTTTTTTATTTCTGCAATACTTTAATCCTTTACGGAAAAGTAAAGATGTAAGGGTGGTGGGTGTGTCTTGCAACATCGATTGTCTTTTGGGAAAGTTGTCAGATGTGTATTCGGACACTTGGTGTTGTTTGATATAATTTGGTAGACTATGTTGGGTTTATGTTTAGAAAATATATTCAACTTAACTCATGGAACAGGATATGATTCATAAAAGAAACAGCGTAGATTATTTTCGCAAAGATTATGTGTTTTGGGTTCTAATTTTACAGGTTTTGAAAAGTCTCAAGTTCTCCTGGGTTAGTTTAGCTTTTTTTTATTGATTTTTAAATTCGGAATAACTACGGAATAAGAGACGAAAACATTAAAGTAAACACAATAAAATTTCTAATTTTAAGAAGATTAATTATATTTATTTTCGCATTCAGGTAGCAATTTTCATCAAATTCGTTTACATTTTATTATAGGTTTTAGCTTAACACGTCGTACGACTTTCTAATCATTCTTCGTCGAGTTTATGTTTGGAATTCTATTTGTCTTGCACATAGAATATGACGAACTTGCAAGTATGATCATCAGTCCAAACTCTTTGACTTTTCATTGAACAACTTTAATATTTTTTTAATTGGAAAGTTAGATAATTTTGTATGATTTTAGTTCTATACTTATTAAAAACTACCCTGAGCAAAAGGAATCGTTCAAATATGAGTAAATCCACATTTCTTTTTGGATTCAAAGATTTTGTTTTAAATATGATGAAACATTGCTTTCAAATTTGAAATACCATGCATATTCAGTTTCAAACACAATGTTTTTCATTCGTTAAATCTAGCTAGTTTCACCAGGATAGGCCGAATGACTATTGCTATTGCATTCAAGATGAACATTCTTTGGAAAACCGTGTCGTATTCCACCTACTACCAAACATCCTTTAAATCGCATGTGTTCTGGAGAAAATTGTCAAATAATTATTTATTCATAAATTTTTAATCACTTTTGAAAAAAAAAAACATCAAAAAATGGGCCTATAAAGTCATTTTCAACTCATTTTTGAAACATGTACAATTGTACATGGTCCAAACTGATCCCTAGTTGTTTTGTTCTGGAGTACATGAATGACTTCAGGAAATAATATGAGCATTTTCACTCAGTTTTGGTGGACGTGTTATTTAAAGGCTGCTCATCCCCTCCATACCCGGTCCTGCTTCGATCAGGCTTGCTAATGGTAAGTCTATGGGGGAAAATTGCTTTTATTCCAAAAAAAAGCAATGAAATTATAGGAATATTTTTATGCTTTTTTTTAATTCATAAAACTCCAGTAAAAATATGCTTTGATGTCATGTTTTTAAACGTTATTTACTTTTTTTCTTAATTGAAATTTTTTCTATTAAAAAGTAAATAACGTTTTTTTTTTAAAAATAACCTCTGAAAGAACAATTTTATTGGAGTTTTATGAATTAAAAAAAGCATCACAATATTCTTATAATTTCACTTTTTTTTATAACAAAAACCATTTTCTCCCATAGACTTACCATTAGCAAGCCCGATTGAAGGAGGACGGGCTAAGGGGGTGATGAGCAGCCTTAAGAGAGTACAGAAATTTTTTTGCCGCTTCCCCTTTTTAGCCTCTCCCCCTATAAACAATTAAAAAATTAACTCACCAACAATGATGACTTTCATCACAGAATTCAATGTTCTCGACCTCCTAAAGTCCACTCTACACTTATACTCCCCTCCATCGGTTTCTTTGGCGGGCTTTATATTCAAGTTGGCTGTGGTCCGACCTATAGTAAAAGTTGCCCTGTCTTGCAGCTGCTTGTTGGCGTTCTTTTTTGGCGATACCCCGTTGACTTGGCGAGTATCCACACTGTATATAGGGTTTCCAGAATCGCCCCTGTACCACAGGATTAGGGTTACTTGGTCATCTGGTAGGGATGCTGTGACGTTGCATGGTATGCTGATCTCGGTACCGACCACTGCTGTGAGTTCGCTGTACTCTGAAAGAAGAAAAATATATATTAACGTTACATTAAAAAAATAAAACACAAATATTAGGTTTATATCTGGAAATTAAAAAAGGTCCAATAAAGTTTATTGCAGTATTATATAATAAAAGAAATTAATTGACCACCAATCCATGTTTTCATAGCCTAGTTTTATAAAGTGTTTTATTTCAACAACTCGAGTTTATATGATTTCTAGGTATAGTGTATTTCGGATGTGAAGTTCATCTCGTTCAAACTTGAGAAATGGTAAAACAAAAAAAAATAGCATCACTTTATTTTTAAACTATATGTATTTTTTTATTTGCGAGTTTCTTTAATATATTGATCGAAAATAATAAACCATTAATAACTTAAGTCAATTCAATCTTGTTAAACTTGTAATAATCATAATCACACACATGTTAACACAAAATAAATAATGTTATTAACTAGACCTTTGATAATCATTAACCATTTATAGCTAGATATTTCCTAGTGTCGTATAGACATTGGCACTATAATTTATCTGGAAGAAAAGCTAAAACATTCATGAACGTACGCGTCCAAAATCACAAAAAAAAATACTTCAAGAAATCTACTAGAGGTAGAATAAGAATGATGTATAAATAATTAGAAATAGTAATTAATCTTATATCTCTTTCTTTTACGAAAACAAGTTTAGAATATAACTGAATATATTTTTTTTCGAATTAAGGTCCTGAATTCTTTATAGTTTACGTATTTAATATCTTAAAGGGTAGTGTAAACTTGAATACGCTGTATAAGCTTGCCTCTGAAATGTAAATAATTGCGTTCGTCAATTTAAACTAAGTTTTTGCCAAAAAACGTCGTATTCTGTGCTAGTCAATTTTATGTTATTTGAATTTAGGTAATTTATGAATATTTAAAAAAAAAATATTTGAATCGAGACTTTTTCTACTGCACCCGGTCTTGTCTTCCTTTTTACTTGCTTTAATTTATGGCATAACTCTAAGTTTATATCATTATAAACCATACCTTTGATACTAAATAAGCATTTTATTTTTCAAACGTGATATCTATTGATAAAATATGCGCCTACTTCTAAGAAGAAAATACATTTTATTAAGTCGTATAATACTCTAAGAAGAGAACTTCCTTTCACCAAACTCAAACCTATTGGTAATCTTGGCTGTTTAAGTTACTCCGCCGTTCCATTGGGAAAGCCATTGACAGGCTGACTTTTGTTTACAGCAGCACTAAGCAATAACTTGCGTGCGAGCCATAAAAATGTGTCTTCGTTTATTTTCGATAGGAAACGCAAAAATAAAGGATAAATGTAAGCGTGAATGGAAGAATAAAGAATATAGTTCTGCATTTCTAAGGATTCGATTTTTTTTATTTTCTTATATACTGTTTGCTTTTATTGGATTATAAGTATCTAGGGATCACGCGTCGAATATGTAATTAAATGTATCTTTGACAATATAACAGCTTAGTGTTCAAATAGAATACAGGGCTTTAAGCTTTAAACATTCGTAATTGGTGAATTAATGATGAAATTTCTATGTTATTTCCAATATTTATGTCGTTTTATGCTTTCCCAATAACACATTTAAATCAAACGATATAAATATAATTCTTGCTTTCTTTTATCTAAACATTTTAAATATTTTAAATGTTAGTTTTTTTAAAAATATTATGCAAAAAGTTTTTTTAACGAAATCAGCTAAACATTATTTTTTTCACAATTAATTACGACCAAAGTATGGCTTAAATACTTTTATAATTTTAAAATTTGTCTAAAAAGCTGCAAAGAATGTATCTTAGGTACCCGAATCGTTTTTTTTTTGTGTATTGTTATAACTATTTTGGATAAATAGCTGTATATATTAATCTAAAACATATATTTTATACATAAAACTTTTTCGATTATCACTCCTTTTCTTAACGTCTGGAAGCATATTTAAAAGGTTTTATTCTATCTCAGATTTAATTTTTTACAGTGATTTTTTTTCTATGCAGAATTGAATCATTTTTTTATAAGATTATGGATTACGTTTCGAAGCGAGGTAGAGTTTGTGGAAAAAAAGTTTGTGGGTAAACAGATGAATTTCATAAAAAAAATACAAACTTCAAGCTCTTTTATTTAAAAAAATCTATAAAATATTTTCACTAATCCATCCCAAATGCTATTAAAAACATTATTATGTATAATAAAAAAAATGTGAAAACTAAATAATCATTTATTGGAGTTTTAAAAATTTAAATACGGGTATGTCACAGGTTTGAAAAATATTCGATTGAAGAATAAAACGTTAACGAAACAATTGATGAGAAGTTAACATAAAAAATGATTTACGTGGGAAAAATATTTTACTTATAATTTGGAAACTCTGAGAAAACATACTGGTGGGTTTAAACAATACTTTAAGATAGTATAAAGTTTATATTTTTATTGATTTGTGGTACTGAGACCCTTTAATGTTATATTCATAAAAATAACATATTTCGAATTGACCCATTGACCCAAATGTACATCTTAAAAACCTTAGCTTTTCCTGATATATAGGAGGCTAGGACTAAGCATCGAATTTCAAAAAAAAAATTAACTATAAAGAAAGCACTATATTACTCTTAGAACCCTTTATTGTAGATGTTCAGCAGGTTCTCGACCTTTTATAAGCGCACCGAAATCCTTTTTATTAATAACAATCACTTACACCGATACAGATTCTTCCCAAATTCCAACATTACCAACGGAAACAACGTAGCATTCCGCCACAACAAGATAACTCAGGAAAATAAATTTCAAAGAAACGTTTCTTCGGTGAAAAGAAAAGTATTTTTATCGCAACAATTTCTATCCCCCTTTTTTTAGATCAAAAATAAAAGATCTCGAGACAAAACAAGTTTTCATTACACGCGGGAAATGGTGGTAAAAAAAAACACCCCATGTTTCCCCCTGGGTCTATTAGAAGGTCCCACCGATATATAAAAGCAATAGCTAAGTGCTGTCGTTTTAAATCGAGCATTGGGAAAGGGAATCTTTACCTTCCACTTGATTGTTTTAAAACTCTGAGAAAACATACTGAAGGGTTTAAACAATATTCTAAGAGAGTAAAAAGTTAATATCTTTATTGATTTGGGGTATTGTGTCATATTCATAAAAATAACATATTTCGAACCTACCCTAATGTATATCTTAAAAACCTTATTATTTGTTTTCCAGATATATAGGAGTCTAGGACTATGTCTAGGACATGGAATTTCAATTGAAAATTTAATTAACAATAAAGAATGCACTATATTACATTCTTAGATTCTGTAAAAAATCTAAACACTTTCATTGTAGCTTCTATAACATGTTCAGCAGGTTCCCGACCTTTTTAAAGAGCACCGAAATCCTTTTTATTAATACCAATACACCGATACAGATACTTCCCAAATTCCAACATTACCAACGGAAACAACGTAGCATTCCGCTACAACAAGATAACCGAGGAAAATAAATTTCAAAGAAACGTTTCTTCGGTGAAAAGAAAAGTATTTCTATCGCAACAATTTCTATCCCTCTTTTTTTTAGATCAAAAATAAAAGATCTCAAGACAAAACAAGTTTTCATTACACGCGGGAAATGGTGGTAAAAAAAAACACCCCATGTTTCCCCCTGGGTCTATTAGAAGGTCCCACCAATATATAAAAGCAATGGCTAAGTGCTGTCGTTTTAAATCGAGCATTGGGAAAGGGAATCTTTACCTTCCACTTGATACAATAAGATTTCATTTTATTTCTCCCTGCCCCTGGCGTCAAATTTGAGAATAATCATCTTACTGAAGAGAGATATGTGCGAAGAAAACGTTTATTTTCTCATTATAACAAGTGGGATATAAGATTCTGGGGAAGAGAAAGTTTTTTGGGGATGATTGTTTGAAATGGAAGAAGTTTTTCTTGAATTTAAATTGGTATTGCTGTTTCGTGATAGAAAATTGAGTTTTTATTACGAGTATAATTTATTTTCTTTGCCGAATTATAAACTTTGTTACGTGTTTAAAGAATATCTTTCAAACGTAGATACTTTTTGAATGACAAATATACATTTTATATCAATAAGAAAAAACTCATGCAAATTTAAAAATCATTTTAGTAAATTGATGAAATGGAGTATTAGAACTTTTAATGTTCATGATTTTTTAAAAACTTTTTCACTCAAAAAATATCATACAAATATACTCATTATATAAGAGTATTTTTCAAACATTTATATAATTAATAGTATGTTGTAGTTATTTTGAAAAAAAATAACGTTCAGTATTTGCTGACGGACAAGTTAATTTGAGCAATTAATTAAAGCAAGTAGAATTTAAGCTTTTGATCAGTAAAATACACACTTTTTGTTCACAATCCCGTTCTCTCAGTCCTTTAAATAAATATTCAATTCTAGTATTTGTTTTAATTCAAAGTATATTAAAAATGTACCTTCGAAATCTACTTGTATATGACCCTCTTTCTAAGTCATTTTTTAAAACAAATAATAAATCAGATTCTTTGGTAGTGGTATTTTTAGAAATCTTGAACAATCTAGTAAATATTAGAAAGTTAGTATTAAGAAAAGTGGCAATATAAAATTTTGAATTAAATCTTACTATGTCTACATATGTGCGCCATTAAAGTGAAAATATTAATTCGTGATTATATAATTTAAATGATAATATCTCAGTATACCAAGCTGAATCTGATTTAGATTATTTGAATAATTTTCATGCGTAAACAACAATGTAAAAAATTGGTGTACCGTTAGTCCAAAGCATAGGAGTAAGATTACTGTAAATGACATAAAGTTTGAAGATTACTTCTATTTTGTGATGTAAAATATCTATAAAATTGTAGTGAAAAAGCCTGTGTACTGCAACCAGTTTTATGGATTAAAGTTGCACAAGCTTTTTTAATAAAATTTTAAAATAAAGAAAGAACACTTTAGCATTCCTAAAAGTTACTCAAGAAGAACTAATAAAAATAAATAGAAACATTCATATCAGCAATAATTTTATGATTTTAAAGTTCGTATTAAAAGAAGATATATGTACTCATCTTGAATTCGAAATTTACTTTCAATGCTTTGGATTTTATTGCAAAGGGATTTTGAAGCAGGTTTAAAATGAGCATAATCTAAGATTTATAAACATAGTTAAAACTCAAATTATTTATAGTTTACAACGTAGAAGTTTAAATCCTACTGCATTTTATTTATTGTATCGTCTGATAACTAAATGCATATCCTATAATTCGAATACGCAGCAGAAAAAGAGAAACAAGTTCACTTTCAAAGTGGATCAGTTTATTCATAAACACACGTAAATTTAATAACAGATTTCAAATTGAAAAACAGGTATTCTCATATTTTCGGTTTAAATCCGTTATTGTAAGTAATTTGCATTTTTTATATTTATTTATTATTCCATCAATGGTGTGTTTGCGTGTTTTATGCATGTATTAGTTTGGGCATAGGACATAATTTTACTGTATATCAGAATGCTTTTAAACTTAAAAAGAAGTAATAAAAATGTTTTTTATCACTTTCGTACTATTCATATTCTGGATTTTATGACAAGATAATAAGTAGTGGGGAATAATTTGAAATGAGTTGTTTACTATGCGTTTGTTCCTCCACGTTTATTTATGGCACTCATTGTAAATAACATTCCTTTATTTCGCAGATATCTTATCAACAAAATATATCTTCAACATATATATCTTCAACAAAAACAATGTATCAGTAATGTATCAAAAAAATGTAATGTTTAAGTTAGAAATTTGATTGCTTTAAATATATTTCAATAGTCATAAATATTTTTATGAACAATGTATGACTTTATTTTATTTATAGCAAATGCCATATAATATTTGCAAAGTTGAACGCGTCTGTTTAATTTATTTTCTTATAATTTATATTGAATAATCTAAAAGGTTATAAAAATATATCATATACAATATATGTGGAATAAATGAAATTCCAAATTTTTCCGTTAGTGCAAGATTTATGAAAGTTTCAATGAGAAGTTTTTATTTTACAATAAATTCAGTGCATAAATTTAATGATACGTTTTGTTACAAATATAATATTGAGCAAATAAAATCAGAGTTTTCCTGAGTAAATAACGACTTTATGCTTGAACTTCCAGGAAAATAGTTTATGTATCTTTTATCATAAAAACTTTATTTGTTGAAATATTTATTCAAACAATTTTAAATAATTTAAACTTATTTTCAGAAAGTTATTTCGGATACTGCATCAATGTTGGCAATTGCCTTACTCGTATTTTTTACTGTAAGCTAATTTCTGTTACTGTAAGTGTATTCAAGTTTATGGTGTAAAGCTAATAAAACTGCTGGCAATACTTTCTGCCACCAGTTTTATGTAGCAATTTTTCACCAAACGCTCAACAGTGCTTTCTTGTACATTGTAAAGTTAAGTATGTTGTTTTCAATTTTAAAAAATGTCAACGGGTATGCCACAAAAACATTACATATAATTTAAAAATGATATTTATGTATTTTATCCTTACAATATTGTGTAATTTTAACACAAAAGCTGGTTTTTTTCTTTTTATGATGACAAACCAAAAGTTTTCTCCACAAACAGTTGGAATTTTTGTTCTGTTGCAGTCTACTACGATGTATGCGGTAAAAAAACTATTAAAAAACTGTTTTTTACAGAAATTAGTTGATTTAAAAAAAAACTCTTAAAAGAAAATAACAATATTTTCCTGTATTAACATATACTACATATATACATACATAATAACATATTTTTTCCATAATATTAATGGGCTTTCTGTAATGTATTCCAGAAATACTGAGTTATAAACTCTTCTAAAACTGCGAGAAGACAAAGTCGGAAGTCAGCATAATCTTTCAGAGACTGGACCATTCTGAAGGTGTCGAAACGTTGATGGATGGTGGAGCTCTCCATCAAAAATGATGTATTAAGATGCGCTTGGAGTGAGCAAACCCCTTTTAATAATCTACGCCTTTTAATAGACATTTACGCTAGCTTTTAGCAGAGATTACATACTTTATTTAGTGGTAAATCCGTTCAAATATTAGAAATATGTTATTTTAGAGTTGTGTGTAGAGGTGACTTTATTATGCTTGAATGGTTTTATTTTACAAACTTTGGAAATTCTTATTCTTATTTACTTTGGAAATTCTAAAATGTTTAACAAATAATATGTATGACAGTTATTAATTAATACTTCACAGTTTTTAATTAAAAAAATTATTATTCATAGGTATTCTGTAATTACTTGTTAAAATAACTAAAAGTGATCCATACAAGTTGTAACTTCGGTGATTAAAAAGCAAAAAATGCAAATTTGTAAAAAGTAATGAAAAATACTTTATATCTATTGGTTATTCAAAAGAAAGTACCTAATTGATATTTTATAAGTGACAAACTCGACACAGTTTTGCTTTGTATAATTAGTTTTAAAAGCTAACATTAATGAGGGTTGACTATTTTAAAAATTTTACTTAAAAAGCACACTCACAATTTTACATTGAAAGTTTATTTATTTTTCCTAGTATTTAATTAGTAATTTTCGACATACTTGAATTGTATAGCTGCTTTCAAGCACAAAACAAAAAAAACACATTTTGGAACACAATTCGCCGGCAGAAAACTATACGCACGCTGATTTGATTTTAAAAGACAAAACATAAAAAACATAATTAAACATTTCCAACTTTAAAATCTGATTAAAACTTTAAAAAAGCACACTACGTTAGTTCCTTCAAGTGATTAAATTTTCCTAAAAAGTAAATAAAATAATCTTCCATCCAAGCAACAGAAACAAAACAACGCATCCAAATTGAAACCTTTTTGCTTAAAATATTTGCTCAATTTTTTTCGGTTATAGTCTGCATGCTGGCGGCAAAATGAAAAATCGACCCGGACCGAAATTGCAGCGCATGAATTCAGGTTTGAGAATAAACTAACTGATTTGCCAAATTACCCCGAGGTACTTTCCTATTTTATTGCTCCTCACAAGAGAAAATTCTTACGACTATAGTTTGGAAAAGCGGTGACCTTTATCAGTAACCAAACATTTCCCAATCTTTTTTTGTTATTTTTTGCTGCCGTTTTAAAAATCTAAAGTGATTTTTCTTTTCATCAAACAAAAAAGGCCATCATTCTTATAAAATAAATCAATATAGTCTTCGGAGAATTTGGATTTAAAGTATTAAACAAATTTGGTCTTTTATTGTTTTATTAGCAAACATACTTTAGGTCGCAAATTTAAATAAAAGCATTGAGTTTCGTTTTTTAGCTATATATGTTTAGCATGTAATGAAAATATCCGTGTTACTTTAAAGGTCTTTTTTAAAATTGTATTGCCACGCAAACTTTTT
Source organism: Hylyphantes graminicola (assembly GCA_023701765.1). Classification (NCBI taxonomy): domain Eukaryota; kingdom Metazoa; phylum Arthropoda; class Arachnida; order Araneae; family Linyphiidae; genus Hylyphantes; species Hylyphantes graminicola. Next base: position 49,195,358 of record CM043115.1, on the reverse strand, counting down.
TTTGTTTTATACTATGTAAAAAGATCCAATATCGGTAATAGTTTTAATGTAATTTCAGTTGTAAAACTTGGGGTGTCTAACACTACATTACTTTCAATTACCATCAGTCAATGAATCAATGCATTTAAAGGTAAATATGCATGATAAAATGTAATTTTAATTATTTTAAAACCTAAAAAGTTCCTTAGCAGCTATGTTTTGAGCATGTGTGATTTTCTTGAAACCTTATTGTGCTTCTGACTCTTTCAGTTCGAGTTGTAGAGTGGTTTAAGACAGACACATGAAACAATGTTTAAAACCCACTTTTTGGGGATCAGCACCTTCCAGAACATTTCCCGTTCGGATTTTCGATCCCATCGAAAACTTTCATTACCTTATATTTCATATTGACTAATTGCAAGTAAAATTATAATTTTTACCGTAGAACAGGGTTAGTCTGACTCTGAAGGTTTACATTTAATCTATGATAACACCCTATTACTGCCTTTCTTGAATCTTTTTTTACTCATAGGGATAGATCAAGGTACACTCCGGGCCAATCTAACTTGGGTAAAAACAAATAGTTAAAAGGCAGAGAGAAAAGTGCGATTGGTCCCGTTAGTTGGAAACTCTTGTAAGGTGATATTTACATACAAAATGATCTGAATACAATTTTTAAAAAATACACTTCTCATTCTGATAAAATTGCAAAATTTTCTCAAATACTGTTCAAATATGTTAGACCTTAGGGAATTAATGTTTTGAACATGATTTCTGGATGGATTCCCAAATAATTTATGGAACTCCTTTCATGCGCGGAAGGATCTTCTCCATAGTATATTGCTATTTACCCAACTTAGGTTGGCAAGGAGTGTAGAGTTGCCCCTAATTGAAACATATTTTGCAAGAGTGCACTTAATGAGAAGTTATTTGCTTACAATACTTGGGCCAATGTTATCCTTCAGAGCCAAAGCTTACTTCATTCAAAGGTATTAAAAATCATACTATTTTAACAATTATGATGATTTATAATAAATGTTTATCCAAAGTCCCCAACAAAAATTTTATTTATTTCTAACCATAGATCTAATCTAACCACAGCAACAATAGAACGTTTACATAAAAATATTTATTTTCAACATCCACCAACATCTATATTTTTTTAAGAAAATAAGATAACCAATAACAAAGAAAGTTAATTAACCAAAAACTGGAAATACAAACAAAACGCAAAACTATCTGAAATGTAAAATAAATCTTTTGTATGTAAATAGTTTAAACAATCAATTTTATTAAGGAACGACTACTTTCGCTGCAACTAACTGACAAATTATTTAATTACCCTTTCCGGACAAATTAATACCGATTTCGGAAACAACGAAATAATTAACGACGGTCCGCCAATGAATAAATATTAGCTACTTAACCAATGTTGCTCTTAGTTTCTGGGTAACAATTTCATTACCCGGCATATGCCAATTAATAATGCAGCATTTTTCTGGGCCAGGAAAGTTTTGCTTACCGAAAAGTTGCCAGTCTGTTGTATCATTAACTATGACACGGTTCGGAATATTGTAAACTCATTACGTAATTAGTTGTGGCGTCGTGGGCCCGACACACCCTTTGGGCCGATTTCCAGAATACAAGATAGATGTTTGAATTATTACTATATTTGGGTGTTTTATAGTGATTGAGCCGCCTCGGTGGCGCAATCGTTAGGATACTAGTCTTGGGAGCTGCTGTGGTCGGGCTCGAATCCCGATCTGGCATGGATGTTTGTGACAGTCAATAAATGTTGTTATTTGTCTATGCGTTATTCATTTCTTTGTGACTGTAAAAATTCTTTCTGTGTATGTTCCACTTGACGAAAGCTTATAGGCGGTTCTCTGAACAAGCACACAAGCTGGAATATATATGTACCTACCATACCCTATAGTGATTGTTATTTGAAATATTCACAATTTGGAAATATTTGGTGTTAGTTGATGCGGGGGCCCGGGAGGCCGAGTGGTTTGGACCATAACGTTAGCAGTCTGCGTGCTGTAACTGGTGCGGGTTCGATTCCCGCCTTCGCCCTGGATGCACTTTCCTTGCTCTGTGACGTCTTACTTGACGAAGGCTTATATAAGCGGGTCTCTGATCAAGCACACGAGCCGGAATATATATTTATCTACCCTGTACCCCTGTAGTATTGCCCCAGTAGCTCAATCGCTAGGATGCTGGCCTTTGGAGCTGCTGGGGCCGGGTTCGAATCCCGGTCAGGCATTGATATTTGTGACCGTCAATAATTGTTGTTATTTGTCTATATGTTATTCCTTTCTTTGTGACTGTAAAGATTCTTTCTGTGTCTGTCCCACTTGACGAAAGCTCATAAGCGGTTCTCTGAACAAGCACACAAGCTGGAATATATATGCAGTATACCATAACATACCATACCATGTAGTAGAAAAATTTAAGACACAACTCTCTTTAAAATACACAAAGTGCTCCCCTAATTATTTTGAGCAGTGTACATTTGTAGTTAATATAGTACCAAATTCGTTATACGGTAGATAAAACATTTTTGTTTTAAATTTTAACAGATAATTTACTTTTTAATAACTAATCCTGCATAGATATGAACATGTGGACATTCAAAAAAGTTTCTGCTATTAGATCGAACATTTAAAACAAAAATATTAATATTTAATTTTATATAATTACGTGATTCATGCAGCATCTAAATTCCTGTAAAAGTAACAAAACAATATATTTACATCATGTATAGTATAATGGTGTTTGTTTTATAATTGAAACAAAAACTAATTTCAATGAAAAACACTATATTTGACAATATATAGTGCTTAATATTAAAGACTATTAGTATTAATCACTATGTTTGTAATAAACATAAATATTACCCAATATGACACAAAGTGTTCAAAAGAAGAAGAAATATATATTAATTTTCAAACAAAGGTTATTTATTTGGATCACATAACTTTTATTACTAATACTATTATTATTAAGCCACAATGTTTATAATTTTTACGTTATTTAATATATATAACAATAAATATCTTTTCATTCGGTACATAAATGACTTTGTCAAAAGAATATCTAAATGTTATAAATTTATTTAACTTATGTTATATGCATTAGTGTTTGAATTATGAAAAATAATCATAAGAGCACAAATAACCATGATATAATATATTGTCATAAAAGATGAAATTTGATTATATTAATCTTGAAAATAGGAAAAGAGATTATTTGAACTAAGCATTTTTGTTTATACTATTTCAAATACAAGCAAAATTTATCGTTTTGTAATAGTGGATCAAAAAGAATTCTTATAATATGCCTTTAGTTTTTATACTACTTTTTATATTATTTAAATAATTAATACCGGAAAAAGGAAAATATCATATAAACTCCTCGAATCAACAGCTCATTAGTGAGCCAAGGCCTATCGTGTCAACTTCAGCGTGCATGACAAAGTGTTCTGGGATGCTAGGCATAAGTCGTGGTTAGGTTTTCAACCTCCATCGGAATCCAAAGTGTTTAGTTCACAAGCATCCTCCAAGTCCTCATTTTATCTACCCACTTTTGGGGTGAAAGGATCAACCATTAACTATTAACTTAAGAGTAAAATATTAACTGCAGATCAAATCCGCTTATGATTTTCGCATGCATTCCCTTTTACATCCAAAGTAAAAAGTTTAAAATAAATGTGCTTTTGTTTTATATTTATATTTAAAAATAATAATTTAACCGAATGAAGTAACTAGGACAAACACATTTTTCAGAAATAAAAAAAAATCGACTAGTTTAAATCCTTACAAAATTGAACTTCTATTTTTAAAAAATTCAAAATATTATTGGGCATTCATTTATAACTTTTAATTATCAGAAGCCAAAAAACGAATTAATGATATCGTTGGCTTAATATCATTAATTTGCAAAAGTTAACGACTAATTTAGTTCCAGTGAATATAACAATCTACTGAATTACCAGCTTTAATTAAAGCTTAAGTTTTGTTAACTATTCTAATTAAACATTATGTATAAGCAAAACTTAGACGGATTCTAATTATAATTGAGTGAGAAATTCCCCATGTGTTCATAGTATTTTACGCTCAGTTATTTTTACGAAAAGTACTGCATAAATTTAGAGATTGCACGTAGAATCTAGATATTTCAGACTGATATTAAATATATTTATTTTATGCGTGTATATTTGCATACCGCTGTTAAAACTATGAACCAAACGTCTAACAAAAGTTATATAGAAGATAAAACTTATGTGTGTGGTTTCAAACGAGTTTAAAACAAAAGTTTACTTTATTTAGCATTTACATTTGTCTGCAGTATTTTAAGTTATGCCTCAGAACATACCGTTGTTGAACATGCCGTAGAATTGCTTCGAATAATAATTCTATGTATACGATGTGATATGAAATATCTACCAAAGTCTTGCTTTTCTTCCAACTAACTTCTATCCAAAACAGATAAGATAAATTCTTGTCTAAATCTGTCGAAGAAATTTTTTATTGATATATCAATTAAAAAGTCTAATGAAGGAGAAAAATAAACTAAAATATCGGTTAAATAATAAGAAGTTGTCTATCTATGTCTTCTAAGTATAAACAACATGTTTTTTATTAATACAGCTCCTGATCGCATCATGTTTCCGATAAATATATAAAAAAATTTATGGTGAACACTAGTGGTGAACACAAATGGTATATTTTGTTAATATCACAAAAACTCATGATTCAATACCTTGTGTAAGGGAGATGATTGAAGAATAAAACGTTTGTGTGTGATGAGCACAAAAATGACAAGTAGTTAAAGTAGATACATATTTAACATCACTTCCGCGTCTTTATTTATTAAGTTACTCAAACATATATTACACTCATTAAGAGTTGACTCCGACGCACATGAGCTATTGTACTAAAGGGGAAAGTTTTCTTCAGACCTTCTCTGCGGGACTTAATCCCAAAATGCATTACCATCTTATATGAGAATGGGGAGTGTTTGTTATTTGAAAATATCATGAAAAGTTAATTGAAATGGTTCCTTATATGTTCCTAAAAGCGTTAACCTTCTGCATTGTTTCAATAGATAAGGTTTGGTAAACATAAAAAACTATTGAATTTCAGTGAACAAGAAAATAATGCTAGCTATCATCATGTTTACGATAAGTATTTGAAAACGTTTTGGTGAAAACTTGTTACATTAAAATTGCTTTTTTGTTAATATTACAAAAATCTCACGGTTTAACAGTATAGAACGAATAATTGAGGAAATAATTGGAAGAACAACATGGCACACAAATACAATTGGTAAAAGAAGATATAATTAACATTACTTCCTCGTTGTTATTCATTAAGCTACTCAAACATATCTTACAACCATTGAAAGTTGACTTCGTCTCACATGCATTATTTCACGACAGGGAAAAAAGTTTTCTGCAGGCCTTCTCTGCCGACGTATTTCCAAAATATGACGCCGGCTATGAAAGCGAGGTACGTGTCTGTTATTTGACACAAAATCAAGAAATGTTAAGTAAAACAGTTCTTTAGCTGTTCCTCAAAGTGTTTACCACCTGTATTGTTTTACTGTAAAAAAGCCCCCCCCCCCCCCCCCTGACGGATAGTACACATGAAAATGCGATGAATTTGAGTACACATGAAAATATTACGAGCTCACATCACGTTAACGATTAATATTTCAGAAGTTATGGTAATTATTTTTTTAATTTTTCCTTAAAAATGCTGTTCTGTTAATATTACAAAGAACTCATGATTAAACATTTTGTGTAAGTGGAATAATTGAAGAAATAAATGAAAGAACGTCATGAGCAAATAGTCAAACGGCAACTGGCTAAAGAAGATTCACATTTAACATTACTTCCGCGTCTTTATTTATTAAGTTACTCAAACATATCTTACACCCATCGAAGTGTTGACTCCGACTCACATGAGATACAGGAAAAAAAGTCTTCTGCAGACCTTCTCTAAGGACGTAATCCCAAAAATGTGACACCGGCTATGATGAGGTCCCCGATGTCACGCAAACAGAATTCCATTATAACAAATGCGGAACTTCTGGTCCTCCAAGAAGGAAAAAAACAGGAAAAAGTTCAAGGAAATCGGTACCTTGGCTGTTCCCAAAACTGTTCCTTTTTACTGGGGTATTTTCATGGGAATCGATTGGATTGGGCCATTCGAAAGTTATTGCTAAGAAGAGAAATGAGAACATGGAAGAGATAAAATGGAATTTTTTTTATGGAACTTTCTTCAATGTTCCATTTCCGTTTTGGGTGAGTTTGCAAGAAGATGATACGATGTATGGCTGTTTTTTTTAAAGTACTATATTTAACTGGGGTTTTGAAATGTAGAATCGAGCAGAATTTTAAGATTTTAAAGTAGTTTTTTGAGCATTTTGTTTTCGTGCTTTTATTGAACAATTAACTCATTTTATATTTACGTTATTTACACCAATCTAGGACCAGGATAAAATGTCTACTAAAAAGTGATACGAAGTTATCTTGTTTTCCTATACGGTTGTATATTGTTTGGATTTCAAAGTCTGCTTACGGAGTTAAAAGTAAAAATGTTCGACACATAAAACATTTATTGAAATAATTCAATAAATTTAAACTTTTACAATTTTTTCCAACCTTTTTAAATTTTGGGGCAAAAACCAGATAATTATTGATTACTTCCATTCGAGTGAAGTCTTCAGGTTTAAACTTTTTTTACAGCAAAAAATAATAAAATTAAATGGATTTTTTTTTTCGAAATCCAAATTTTTATGCCGAAAATGAACTAATTATTACACCTAACGAAGGAGTAATGATTTCACTAGTTAAAATCAACTTAAAATTTTAAGCAAAATTTAAAAAAAAACTTGTTTAAAAATTTGTATAGTTCATCAACTTTAATTCCCATTAATTTGCATAAAAAACATTAGCAGTTTAACAACCTGGGCCAGGCGATATTAATATAATGATCCAAGCTAGATATGATTTTTTTTAAACAGCGTGTCACTTTTTTATTGAATTGAGTTTAACATGCTTTTATAATGTTTGAAGAATATTCAATTGTAGATCCAGCTTCGAACGCAATGTGAAACAATAACTTTAACATTCCAATTATCTTTTCTTTTTTAAATTTTGTTATGAAGTAGTTTCACATATTTTTTTGAAAAAATTATAATTTATGACTTACTTTCTTCCCACAAAAAAACTCATCTATATCAGATTGAACTTATCTAAGCATCGTTCTTTCAAGCAGGGCTGACTGCTCTGAGTTATTCAACAAACAAAAACCGACCCATTCAACCGCATACGCTCAGCAATCAATATGGCAACATGGTCGCTTAACGATACAAAAATCCGATAATATATCTGTAATTCCTGCTCTCTTTTATAGAAACCGGGCATTGTAGATAAAAGGGGAAGGGTAAATGTGACTTTTGAAAGTAGCGGGGGGAATTTGAGAGGGTTTATTTATAGTCTGCCGTTTCCGGAATTTTACGTCTGATTTTAGGGTGGGTTGTAAACCTCGCAAAGATGATAGAATTTTCTATGCGCTGGGGAGAGATGTTTGGTTGTGGGTTCAAATAGAGCATGCTTGGTTGGAAGTTCAGTTTTATGAAAATGTTATTTGAATAAATTTAAATGTACGTATGTGGTGCGCATATATAAAGGACTAAAAATGCATCTATGATTAACCCTTTCAGTCCCAGTGATGCCATTTGGCATCATCCCTTTCAATATTTTTTCCCAAATGTTTAGGTCCATTATGACATCCAAACACATATCCTTCGATTCTTCTCACTTTGTTCTATTAGAAAATATTTTACATTAATCTCAATAGAAGTTAGAACTACTATTTTTTATTTAGGAAATAGCTAACAATCGTTTCACCTGATTTTTGAAAAGTTCACTTCAGTTCCACATATGGGTAATTCCACGTCAGAAGAGACCACGACTGCAAAAAAAAAAAAATATTTTTCCCACATTTGTATCTTTGATATTTGCTTTAGAAAGGTTTGAATTTTATTTTTTTTGTATCATCAACTATTGTTGTTTCGTATTTGGCAACACAGCGGCTTCAAAATGGCCGCTTTCTTTCGAAAACAAGATCTCGTGTTTTTGCATCATTTTGAATCCTTGAATTTTCAGGTAAGAAATGCATTTTATCAGATTTTTTGGCAAAATTATTAAAATACACTATCAGAACTATGTTAAAACCACATTATTAATTGGCATTTATAACTAAAAGATATTTAATTCGGAAGATAAAAATCTCATTTTTGACTGTAGTGTCAGTCACGAAAATATATAAAAGTTCCCATAACTTTTTAAAATAAGGCTTTACTTCAAATTTTTTACGATATTTTCTTACTATAGTAACTTCTGTGTAATTCCAACCTTCTTAATTTTAAAATAAAAAGCATTTTCTCTATTTATATCACGTTTTAGATTTGTAGTGTCAGTCACGATGTAGTGTCAGGCACAACTTCTTTTTGATCTAGATGTTTTAGATTAGCTAAATATTTGTAGATTTCTTATATTTTGATAATTTTGACTTAAGATGGCTATATCAACAGCTAAAAGAAAAAAAAGAGCAAAGGGGATGCTTTTTAAGACGGGATAAATTTTAAAAATTTAAAGAAAATGAAAGCAAAAACCACTTTACGGACAACACTTCAATTAAAAGTATTGCACCTCTATTGCAATCCACCAACCGTTTGACAACCTTGTCTTGTAATTCTCTTCCAAAGTCATGGTCATCTTTGAATTCAATAATTGTAAAGGACCAATTGATGGACTTCGTGTTACAGTGAGGAGGGGATAAAAGAAGTCACACTTTCTATGAAATTTGACCCACATTTTGCTAAAGATTTTTTTCACTTTGCATAAGAAATATGCCCAAACATATAACTTTTATACATTTCTGACAACTGTGTAAAGGGCAAAATAGGTAGATTAAATTATATATATGCCCATTAAAAGAAGTTAAACCTTCCAATTCCTAGAGACACAAAAATTGCTTCGTTTTTTGAAATTAAACAAATGCCTACTTAAAACAACTGCCAATGTTTCATTAAATCCCCCAAAATACTACACGGTTAATTAAACAAATTTAAATGTTGTAAAAAGAAATACCTCTCAACAAAATTCTGAAAATGAACTTGATGCTGTAAAAAGAGCTATATTTCCTTTTGTAGTTAAATTATCGTTAAATATTTTGTGGGCAAATGTTAAGTAAAGTTGATTATTCAATAAAACTAAAACATCTGCAATGGTCGGGGGTCTTTTTGCGTGGCCTGAGAAGGAAGGTTTTTCAGAAAATGCTATTGAAGATAGAAGTAAGAAACTACCAGAAACCAACTTTAGGGGACGTTCTGTAACGTTGTCTAGCTATATTTTTACCATGTACGCAATTTTTAACTTACTATATTCAAAACTATTTGCATATGTTGGGTTATTATTGCCTAAATTTTCCATTTCTGTGATACAATTCACATGATGTAGTGTGCCACAAGTTGAATGTAGTGTAAGTCACGCACAAAAGTGTTAATAAATTATTTCCTGTGATATTTCAATATTTTTTTGCAATTAAATGATTTAGCTTTAAACCTTATTAAAATAAGCACTGGTAGAATGTTGATTTACTGCATTTTGAAGAAAAAATTAGAGTTCAAGAAATTACCAGAAACCGACTTAAAGGACATTTTGCAACTTTTTCTAACCATAATTTTACCATTTATGCAATTTTTAACACTCCTTTTTACAAAACTATTTACATATGTTGTGTTATTACTGCTTAAAATTCCATATCTGTGATACAATTCACAATGTAGTGTCAGTCACGAAATGACCGTAGTGTCAGTCACGCACAAACTCGTTAATAAATTTTTTCCTACGGTATTTTAAAACTTTTTTGCAATTAATATATTTAGCCTGAAACCTTATACTTAAAATAAGCAGTGGTAGAATGCTGATTTACTGCGCAATCAGAAGAAATTTGAATTTTTCTGATAGCCAAAAAATTACGAACTTTCGTGTAGTGTCAGTCACATCAGGACATTTTTATTATTTTTAAAGCTAAATATTAAATTAAAAAAAATTTAATGATTGCTAAAAATACTATATGCTCAGGGATATACTGACATACAATATCTTTTTTTCATGAATAAAATATAATTATGAAATATGCAAACGAAATTGGTTAAATCGTTCTGAAGTAGTGCCAGTCACGCGTGGAAATGCCCATATATAAAAAGCAGTTTAAACGATTCGGTTAAAATAATTACTAAAATTTTTTTAATAATATGGTCAGATACCTTAAAATATATAACTCGAAGTGTTTTTAGGTTTTATATATATTTTTATTTTGTTGTTTTCCACAAATAAAAAGTTTATCATTATTTCAAAAACAATATAAAAAATTTAAATGATTTTTTTTTCTGATGGAACTCTTATTTTTGACATAAAATAATCACATGTTTCTGTAGTGTAGTAAATTTTCGAGACAGAAAGGGTTAATTAAAGTCTGGATTTATATTACAAAAATCTTTCAAATATCCACAAACATATAACTTATAGTCCAGAACTTCAAGGAAAAACATACTTTCATTTTATGGTATCATTTAAATAACCACATTTCGAACAGTAAATACTTCGATATTTCAAAAACATTTAGTAACCCAACAAAAATGTTGTAGCAATGTCAAATTTAATGCATTTATTATATCCACACATTTTATATCTGTTTACTTCCAAAACACAAAATGATTCAATAATTTTATTACTCATTTTATGAAGTAGAAGGAGCTTAAACATATATATTTATGGTCCGCAACCTCCGAAAGTGTATGTATTACTTAAGATATATTTTGAAATCCGAAAAAATGAGATTTTTTACTCGTAAAATAAAATGTTTCATCTGGTATTATATTTATGAGAAAAGTAAATTTTTATAAAAAAAAAAAAATAAAAAAAATAAAAAACATTTGAAATTTTTGTATGGTCTACATCTAAAAGAATGTTTAGAAATGGGGTTGATAGTTTCTTTTACTAGTTTAAAAACATTGAAAATTTTTAAGAAAAGTATGTCTCAAGGAGCCATTCGAAGCATAAAGATATTAAATTTTTTTTTTGTTTGTTTTGGTATTCATAACTTTGGTGGTTGAAAGGAAATACATAATAAAATATACGAAAAAACAGACAACATAAAAGTTAATACAATATTTTGGAGTTAAATACTCAAGTAAATATTTTTATATTAAAAAACCATTTTTAATATCATACTATTTTATCGAAATATTTTAAACTAGAAAATTTATACCCGTACTTCGCACGGATTAAAAAAAATCAAATAGATCCTAGTATGTGCAACATATAACCTGTTATAAGATCATAAACTTAAGTTATTCTTTCCGCTTGTTATCAATTATAAAATCCCGATTCATTGCCCTAATATTCTAAAATCAAAAATACACTGTAAAATGCACTCATAAATGCCATCACAATTCCCTCATAAATACATAAATCTTTTTAACTCTTTTGGCACGTTTTTGGAAATAATTTGGCGAGAAAATAGATATAGCTACAAACACACCCATCATAGAGCTCTAACACAATGACCTTAGCACAACCAACCATCCTATAAATTATTTAAATTTAAAAAAAAAACAGTTTGCCCATTTGGCGAGTTTTAATAAATAATTTGGCGAGACTGGCAACATATTTGGCAAAATAATAAAGAATAAAACCCTTATATGCAGCTCTAGTTCGATGGCCTTTATTAACCATCATAGTTCAGTAATAGCTTAACATTTTGCCCATTTGGCTAGTTTTAATTAATAACTTGGCAAGATTGGCAACGTATTTGGCGAACAAACAAAGACATAAACCATTATATGCAGCTCTAGTGCGATGGCCTTTATTAACCATCATTATTCAGCAATAGCTTTAAAAACATTTTGCCCATTTGGCGAGTTTTAACTAGTAATTTGGCAAGATTGGCAAAGTATTTGGTGAAAAAACAAAGATATAAAACCCTTATATGCAGCTCTAGTGCAATGGCTTTTATTAACCGTCATTATTCAGCAATAGCTTCAAAACATTATTCCCATTTGGCGAGTTATAATTAGTAATTTGGCGAGATTGGCAACGTATTTGGCGAAAAATAAAAACATATATTAACCATCATAGTTTAGTAATAGCTTAACTTCAGTTGTAACTATACATTTATTTTAAACTAGCAAATTTTTACCCGTACTTCACACGGATTAAAAAAATATCAAATTTATCCAAGTATGTGTGCCATGCAACCTGTTATAAGACCATAAACTTAAGTTATTTTTCCCGCTCGTTTTCAAGTATGAAATCCCGTTTCATTGCTTTAAAATTCCAAAATCAAAAATACGGAGTAAAATGTACTCATAAATGCCATCACAATTCCCTCATAAATACATAAAAACTTTTAACTCTTTTGGCACGTTTGGGGAAATAATTTGGCGAGAAAATAGATATAGCTACAAAACACCCATTCAGCTCTAACACAATGACCTTAGCACAATCAACCAGCTTATAAATTATTTTTAGCAAACATTTTGCCCATTTAACTAGTTTTAATAAATAATTTGGCGAGATTGGCAGCATATTTGGCGAAAAAAAAAGAATAAAACACTGATATGCAGCTCTAGTGCGATGTTCTTCATTAACCATCATAGCTCAGCAATAGCTTAACCAACATTTTGCCCATTTGGCAAGATTGGCAACGTATTTGCCGAAAAATAAAGACATAAAATCCTAATTTGCAGGTCTAGTGCGATGGCCTTTATTAACCATCATGGTTCAGTAATAGCTTAACAAACATTTTGCCCATTTGGCGAATTTTAAATAATTTGGCGAGAATGGCAACATAATTGGCGCAAAAATAAAGGCAGAAAACCCTTATATGCTGCTCTAGTGTGATGGCCTTTATTAACCACATTTCAGAGCTTAACAATCATTTTGCCCATTTGGCGAGATTGGCAACGTATTTGGCGAAAAAATAAATACATAAAATCCTAATATGCAGTTGTAGTGCGATGGCCTTTATTAACCATCATATTTCAGTAATAGCTTTACAAACATTTTGCAAATTTGGCGTGTTTTAATTAATAATTTGGCGAGATTGGCAGCATATTTAACGAAAAAATAAAGACATAAAACCCTTATATGCAGCTCCAGTGCGACGGCCTTTATTAACCATCCCATTTCAGTAATACCTTAACCATACATTTATTATTTAAATCTGCATATTTGCAATCAACAGAACCATCAATGTAGAAATCATCAACTAAACCCAAAATAATGAAGACTGGTAAGAAATACGTCACTTGAGACATATCAATTATTTTCTAATGATGAATTTAGTTTTTGAAAGTAATGGCAACACAAAAATAAACATTTTCTATTTATTTATTTTCGTTGAAAATTTATTTAATTCTTACAGCAGATGGCATCAAGAAAGTAAAAAAATGATCGGATTTGAGCCAAAGTGGTGTAGTTTTTCCCGAAAATTCGAATTTTCTCTAAATATGGAACATTTTGAGCTCTGAAAGTTCTTATTTTGCAACTCAAGTATGAACTACGTATTTGTACCAAGTTACGAGTCAAACAAATGTCTAGTTTGTGAGTTTCAGAGAGACATACATACATACACACACACACAAAACTTCATTTTTATTATTATAGATATACATATTTGCAATCAATAGAACCATCAATGAAAAAATCATCAACTAAACCCACACTGATCGATAGAATGAAGACTGGTCGGAAATACGTCACTTGAAACATATCAATTATTTTCAAATAAAGAATTTAGTTTCTGAAAGTAATGGCAACATAAAAATAAACATTTTCAATTTTATTTTCGTTGAAAGTTTTTTTTTAAATTTTTTCAGCAGATGGCATCAGGAAAGTAAATAAATGATCGGATTTGAGCCAAAGTGGTGTAGTTTTTCCAGAAAATTCGAATTTTCTCTGAAAATAGAGCATTTTGAGCTCTGAAAGTTCTTATTTTGCAACTCAAGTATGAACTACGCATTTGTGCCAAGTTACGAGTCAAACAAATGTCTAGTTTGTGAGTTTCGGAGAGACATACATACACACAAAACTTCATTTTTATTATTATAGATTCTTGTTCAAATACTTTATTTCATGATTTGAATTTAGGTAAATCAGAATTAAATATTTTAGAAATAATTAATATTTTTAATCATTAAATATAAAAGTCATATAGCGAAAACAGGCATACAATTTTGTCCATTGCTTATCCCTTAGAGAGACAATTAATTAATCTAACCACCAAACACCCAATAAGCAATTAAAATATAAAATGTATCTCGAAATATATATTTAGACAACTTGTATATACATTTTGATCACAAAGAGCACATATAAAGAAGTCATTATTTGTATGAAATACTGCAGTAGTATCATCATAATGTTTCGTAACACAAACTTAATACTTTCCCTATAAACCTCATAATAATTTCACGCGCAAATAAAGCCAACCGAAATACTTTCAAATGTACCACAGCTAGGAGATTACGTATTAACATCAATAGAGTCCCTTTATGGTTTGTAATTGCTCATCATTGAAAAGAAGATGCGATACCGGCTTATAATTATGCGGCTATTGAAGAAGGTATCATGCCTGTGATTATTGGGAGGGAGTAAGATACATTAAAGGGTGTTTCTATGTACTCAGATAATGGATGAGATAATAACTAGCAGATTAAATTAGTTTGGTAAATTGATGGTTAATGTGTCCTTCCGGTTCCGAGTTTAAGAGTTACAGTTAATGGGTCGACTCCTGGGTAGGACATAAAAGTTAATACCGATACTAAAAATATTTTATTTTAGTATAAATGATTCTTATCTTATTATATGTAATGTTTCATGTATGTTTAGGAAATTTTGGCTTAATTTATCTGTATAGATATTATTTGTATATTTGTATAATTTATTTGTATTTATTGAGAAATAAGTAAAAAAATGATTTGTATTGTTTATCTGGGGTGGCTCTTGGGTATGGGCATAAAAGTTAATACCTGTACTAAAAATAGTTTATTTTAGTACAAAAGGATTCTTATCTTATTATATATGTAATTGGGCCACTCCGTGGCCGAGTGGTTAAAGCATCAGCCTCAGGATTCAACCTTCTCAGGTTTGAATCCCACCTACTGCCAGTCATCCTTTAAATCGGATATCTGTACAGGAAATAGTAGAAAAATCCAACTCGTAACTGATGGGTCCGAGTACACTGGGACAGACGTGCTCGATAAATATGTGGTCCCGACAAAGTCCCGACGGCGTCAGCGTACGATCTAGTCACTTGACCAGAGTTCTAAATTACGTGGCGTTATTGGCTGTGTTAAAGCTCCTAAAGGAGGCTAGAAATAGGCAATCGGAAACAATTACATTACCATTACCATATATAATGTTTGATGTATGTTTATGAAATTGTAGCTTGTTTTACTTACACATAAACTATTTATTGAGAAATTTATACAAAATTGATTTATTTGTTTCTCTTTATATAAAGTTTATAATACTGCTAATAAAACTGTTCTTTTTTTTTTCATTATTCAACTTTCGATCGCTCAGCGAATGGTTTTGGGTCAGAACCTTTTAAAAAGCATGGATAATTGTTTTGTACCGATTATATTAGGAGGCTGTGTTCGTAAAATATGTGTTTCCGAAAGCTATGTATACGGTTATAGCGTAAATACCTTGAATAGGGAGTTGTCTGAAGAAAAAAATGCCCCACCCCCTTCGCCATCAACTTGAGGAGATGGTGATGCTTGGTACAGAAATAAGACTTTCCCCTCAAAGGTGCTCAAAGTCTTGTGCGAAAGGAAGCTTCTGCTCCCCGTCTGTTATTTATTGTGACTACTGACGTTTCATTTTCCTACTACCCTCCTGCCCCTTTACGTTGCTGTCGTGTGCCTACAAAATTAGTTCTAATCTTTATAACAAATAAATGCATTAGTTAATTTTTTTGCAAATTTGTTTTTAAAACCAATGACGTAATTATATTTTGTTTGGTAAAAATGTAATACTACTTATAAAAAATAAATCAAGTTTAAAATTATTTTAAACTGTACTAAATAAATGACTTTTAAAGAATAAAAGCTATTTAATTTCCTTTGAAGTTATATTCCTATAACAATAATTTAAACGAATATAATTTTTTTGCGCATATTTTAATAATTTCCATGAAAAGCTTTTCGTTTTTACTACTCATTCTTTTATTTGATTTTATACCTTTTTAATTTAAAACCAAGAAAGCATGTAATTGTGCCTTCTTTTTTAGTAAACTTTTACAATAACATTGAAAGAAATATAAAACCATACGAGCTTTTGTAATTTAATTAGTATAAGTTTTTCATAAATAAAAAGGTTTGTTATATAAACCTGAATTTATAATTTCTTTATACTTTATATTCAGACAAAAAAAAACTACGTTTCATAAAAATGGTACTTATACAGTTGCAAATATTAATACCGTTAAATTGGACATGATGTAAAAAATATGCTACATTTATTTTTGGTTGAATAATAATAATTGAATTTTAATAACTTACAAATGTATAATCACATATATTTCAATGTTCATTAGGAATTTCGTTTAATTTGTTTCTTCAGCATTGAAACGCAAAGGATAAAAAAACAACATGATATATGTTTATAGAAGTATGTAAAGCCAGTGTTTAACTATTTATATTTTCTAACTTTTAAGTAAATAAGCAATAAATCCAATTAAAAAGAAAAATATAGTTATGCATTCACGAAATACAACCAAATAGAAATAATAAATCATTCAATATATGGTATGGTACATATATATTCCAGCTTGTGTGCTTGTTCAGCCAACATATACAATCTAATAGAAATGTTAATTTTATAATTCAAAAACTAGTAAAATTTTTCAGCTTTAATTAAAAAAATATTTAAAACAAATAAACAACACATTTACCAATAACCAGTTAAAATATTAATAATTTAAAAGTTACATTAATTGTTTTGATTATGTGCGTGAATATAATTCAATAAAAGTATCTTAAAACTTGCATAAAAAGTAGAACAGAAAAATAAATGGATACAGACATTTTTTGTTTAGCTGGTGTATGAAAAAAGAATTCATTAATATAAATGTGATCCAACAATTCTAAAACATATTTCCAAATCCACATAGCATCCAAGTAACTTATCAAAAAACTAACATTAAAAAATGCTCATCATTACAAAAGATAACTTTTTGGCCTATTTTTCACAAGCGAAATCTTCACACAGTGGTTAATGCCACACAGTTATCTTTAAAGCTTAAGGAAAACCCTTTTCTTTACATTTTCTAACAATACCTTAGTGTTTATCGTTAGCTTAGTTCAGGGACAAAAACGCAATGCTTTTAAGCAAACAGTGTCTCAATGTTTCTGCTTATTCTGAAGAAATAATTAAGATTATTATTATTATTTTTTTTTTGTATTTCAGAGTTCGAATAAATTTTTGAATAGCAAACGTAGGAAATAGCGATTTCCAAAGATTCATGTAATATGAAAGACAGTCTAGACGAGAAAAACTGCAAATCGATTTATACATTTAAATTTATCCCAAAATAATCATTCAAACGCATTTTTGTTTGTTTGATACAATTGTGTGACTAATTATAAAACTGCAATCCTTACAAAAACTAAACAAAATACACAATTGATAAACAAACCTCTTATAAATATTTATTGCGGGGTCCGATTTGTAATGTGCCAGCAAAAAACTAATATTATAGAGTAAGAACAGCGTATATATGACTAAATTTACTCAGTAACACGACAGCCGGTAGAAGTTCATATCCTGCTGTGTTCATTTCAGCTTGCGAGACCGGGATAATGGCAAGTTTTGTATCTCTTTCTATCCGTATACACTCTTAAAACAAACACTCCGAATTTAACTCAGTCTGAGTGGATTTCACTCCTCCAGACTGGAAAATGCACTTCTCCTTTTGGAGTGGATCCTTTGTGTGGTAAACCTCCGACAGGATCACTCCAAACGAGTGATTTTAACTCAGTCTGAGAAAATATGCATGTCTTTAGGGTGTCGAAAATGCACTTCTCCCTTTCACCCTTTTGTTTTAAGAGTGTAGCAGACCAACATGAAACATTTAAGGTAAAGTTCCCAAGTTAGTTTGTTTCTTCTTTTAATGGACCACTGTGACTTCGATGGAGGATTCAAACATCTAATCTATAGCAGATACAAGTAATACAATTTGACCACTGGTTTCCCTAACTATAAAAGCTTAAATAAGAAAACATATATGGGTTGAACTTAAATTGAAATATCATCGTACTAGAGCTATACTAAGGCTTTTGGCAACTGGCGTCATAATTTTGCACCACAGTCTAGTGATGAGTCGACGCCTGAGACCAACTTCTAAGGAGGGTGACATGATAGGCAGCTTCGGGATGTAATAAAGGGACTTTCTTTCGAAAATAATATTATTCGTAATGACTGACTGTCATAATTGAACTGCACAGTGATTTGAATAATGTATAAAATTCGTGGTTGCCTTGGCGACAGATTTGTCAGAACTTGCTGGGAATGAAACTGTTTAACATCATTTGCACTAGATGTTACATAATTCTACCGTTTTGACTTGTACGTTTTGTGTTGTCCAAAATAAAAATAAAAAATGTCTCGTCCTAAGAGCAGTTCTTCAAACACAAAATAGTATAGGGACTTTTGAAGGGTATCTTTTTTGCTGACCCTATATACAGGGTATTATTTTTCAAACTTTTTTGTTGCACAGGTCGTTTATAGGTCGGCATTTATTTTGGCAATGCCTGGTCCACATCCTGGTACATTTCGCATGCAAAAGCCAGCGCATTTTCAACTGAGATACCCATCCCACTGGAAACAAATCAGAAACAAGAGGTTGCTTATTTTCCTCCACATCCAAAACTATCGGTAGATCATCATTAGCCTCGCCGCGAGACAAAGCCCAAAGAAAAACGGGGCGCATCCACAAAGCGGCACAAAAACCTGCAAAGAGATGGGATCTACCGAATGAATCTTATCTATAAAGAAATACTCCGTGCCATTGTTTCCGACATTTTTTTTTCGGTGAGAGAGCGTGATAGATTACAGTTTATGGTATTTCTCATCCTGGTTGCATCAAAAGTCGAGGAATTTTCCAGTCATTAGTTAAGGGGATTTGGTTTGTGTGTTAGGTTGGCATTAGGTACGGTCAAGAATAATACCCTGGTGTTTGTTCTGGGATCAAATATTTTTGCAATAGATATGTTTTTTTTAGAAAATATGCTGTAAGTCATCATTTTATTTTTTTTTAAATGTCGTGTATTGTTAAATATAATATGCGCATGAAAAATTATTGATTTTTTTTAATGTGATTTATGATTTGAAGAGCTTAGTGGAAGAGTGTTCTAAGTAACAAAAAGGTAAAAATTAGCTTTTAAGTTTTAAAATTGGCACTTAAATCCGTTAAAAACGGTTTTTTAAACGGTAAAATATATGGTTAAATTTAAGTTTATAAAAATGGGGCCTCTTGTTATCTTTAAAGGATGGAATTATTTGTTCATTGACACAAGAGTCTCAATTTTTTCAAAAATGTTACTTAGCACGTTCTTCTACTAGCAAGTTCTTCTCTAGCAAGTTCTTCATTTTATATTATGAAATTGAGGATTAAAACGATCACACTTGCCGTGACTTCACAACTATACTCCAAACGCTTTTGTACTCCACAAACAAACCACACACTCTTGTTCTAACCGCTCATTTATGTCGAAACTAACTTTTCTATGAATAAATTACAATGATCAACTTGTTTGTAGTGACTACAGTCCTGATATTTTCGATTGATCACACTCTAAAAATATTAAAATATGGCTAATTTTTTAAAGAATATTCATTTCATAGCGCCATTCATAGAAAAAATTATCATTGTAAGAATAAGTATGCTTACAAAACGTTGCAGTAACTATTTGTTTCGTGTTCCAATCAAAAGGTAAATGATATATCATATATAATTTCCTTTGAGTCATATAATATGATTCATGTCATTCAGGAAAATACGAATGTTTGTGCTGGGATCAAATATTAAAAATAAATATGTTTTGACAAAGCATTTAATGTGTCCTTATTTTATAAAAGAATATAACACACTGTTAAATGTTATATGCTTATAAATAATTTATTGATGTTATTATAAATGCGAGTTATGATTTTCGATTCTGCAATTAATAGGAAACTGGATATTCTAAAGATAAAATTCCAATGTTTGCCTCTTGTTTGAAATAACTACATTCATGGAATTTTATATTAATCACCCTTTATAAAACTAAGAATTATGTATTTCATTTAAGGATTACACATGTTTATCACACAGCCCCACTCATTGAAGAATATATCACGAATAACTTTGCTCGCAAAACTTCACCGCGACTCTTTGTTACAAGTTCCAATTAAAGCTCTTGCAGGGCAGCTGAACTGCTTACCTAACTCTGATTCATGATGATTGTCTCAGCACCTATCCGAACCCAAAATACCCAATCCTAGCGCCTACACCGGACCATAAATTCAGACGCCATTCCATTTACCCGCTTGCAAACAAGGAGTCAAAAGCCCCAGCAAAGTCAGAACTGGAAACTACGAACGTTTATTCCGAATGGAACAACACTGTGTGTTAACACTCGCGTTCCAGAAGGCCTGTTTAGTGGTAGGTGCAGATCCACCGTTGTTGATTATCCTTAATCTGTAGGACAGCCCGGGCATAGTTCGTATGCATGCTACATTTAACGCTTGTGTCGGATTCCATTGTGATTGTTGAGGCTTGGAATTAGGCGATTAAGGGGGTGAATGTGGAAGCATACTGGGTTTAAATTTTTTTTAATCATATCTGAAAAATTTAATTTTTAATGGAGATAGCTTATTTTTTAGGACTGCATAAGTTATTCATGTCATTTTCTTGGCCGAGCAGTTACAAAATACTTATACTTTAATTGAAGTTATGCTTCCTAAAATTAAAGCACAAAAAGGACTTCGAGGACATATAGGTTTTTTATTTAAAAAAAAATTCGGTTAAAAAATTGGAATTAGCAATCTTATATTACTACTGTTTAATGCAACTGAGTATTTATATCTAAATGCAGAGTTAAAATTCGATTGCATTTTTTCTTGTTTGCATTGCCCTTTTTAGTCTAGAATGCAATTTATATATGTACATCCTGCTCTCCCCCCCCCCCCCCCCCCCCCCCCCCCCCCCCCCCTGAAAAATACAATTTATAATAAGTTTTAAATTGGCTGTCAGGAAATCGTGGGGAAAAAATGTTTACAAATTATTTTTATTTATTTCCCTAGCTGATATAAACACCTAAATTGTTTTCGAAAAACAAAATAAACTGCATTTTGTCCATTTAATCTGCATCATACCTCAAGCGGACAAATAATTATGCACAGATTGTGGCATCGGATAACTTTTTCATAGAAATAACAATTGGTCAAATTATAGTTTTAAGTTCCCTCCCTGAAAGTTCCCTCCATGTACTATCTGTATTGAAAAAGAAGCAGCGTTCGAATTATGTAAAAAAACAACTACAAATGCAAACTTCAAAATGATGGATAACAAACGCACAGTCAAAAATCATAAGTGATTAAAATAAATATAGAACTCAATTAAAATATCATATCTTTTTTTCAAATATTAGGAAATTATACATAACATCATTTTAATACATCATACCAATTTAGTACTTATACAGGAAATTGTTAAAATGTCATAATATTATTTATAAGTAAGGAACACTTAACTAAACAAACGAGTTTCGATCGAAAATCTTAACCACCTGGAAAATGTATATTAAGATTTAACAAGCACCAAAACATGAACCATCCAAAACATTATTTTTCATCTTTGCTGGCACCGAGCCAACATACCGACAAGAATAATAAACAGATTCAGTCCAACCTATATTTGATTCACTGCCAATATCCTGTACCCTTTCTCACCAAGTAAATACCTATTTTATTAAAACCGCTAATAACATGTGAGCAAGCCTACGAAAGATTTCCGTATACTCTTCTTCTCTTACTTAAATGTTCAAAAATGGAATCATAGAGGGAAATTATACGCAGGACTTGACCCTTACTTATTTATCCTCGCCAAAAAAAGAGCAAAGGAGCAAAAGAGATGAGCAAGCCTACGAGAGCTTTCCGTATAATCTTCTTCTCTTACTTAAATGTTCAAAAGATGAATCATAGAGGGAAATTATACGCAGGACTTGACCCTTACTTATTTATCCTCGCCAAAAAGAGAGCAAGAGAGCATAACAGATGGGCAAGCCTACGAAAGATTTCCGTGTACTCTTCTTCTCTTACTTAAATGTTCAAAAGAGGAATCATAGAGGGAAATTATACGCAGGACTTGACCCTAACTTATTTATCCTCGCCAAAAAAAAACTTACAAAAATTTTGAAATTCTTATGAGATGGAGGAGCCTTTTAAGCAGAACACTAAGTACACTCTATAAAAGTACCTTTAAGTATCAACAGCATTCCTTGAAAAACGATGGCCGGAAGCATAGGGACCATTGGTGGTTCGGTCCAAGAACCCTCCTTCTCTCTCAAGAAGGTCTCCTTCAAGGCTCATTAGATGAACGAACAAAATGAGAGAAAGATCAACGAAAGATTGGTAATGGTACTTACTGTTAGCAGTTTGTATGGATTTAGGTTATTTTTAATGGTTTTTGTATGATTATTTTTTAAGTGATTGTTCAATAGAAGTAACAATTAAGTAGCATAACTTCAGCCCAAGTTTTGTGTTTAATGTCACTAGGAAAATTTTTGTTTTTGAAAATTTTGTCGTTTTACGATATAAGTGTTATAAATCACCGTTAACAACAAATTTACAAGTTGTATTTAACCATTTAATGGTTAAAGACGATGGTTCTGACAATCCGGTGTTCTAGCATCACATGCCATTTTTTTAAACATAGAATATTAACTTATTATTTTTAAATTTAAATTACAGAACAATCATTTATAACCATCTAATACACAAACTATTTTTTGAAAAAATCAAGTTTTAAGCTAAGAATTTAATTTAAAAACTATTGTAGTGATAACAAGTTCATCCATTTGACCTTTGCTTATCCCTCAAAGGATTAAAGTGCATGTTGATTTACAAACCAATTCTAAAACGCACTTATAAATTGTTTCCTCTAATAGATGGTAAACTTCGTCGCTAGACAACGCACAAATATTTGTCTCTAATGAAATTAGTCTCAGCCAACCACAATGAAACATTTATATTATCATTTGCTTAAATTTAAACAAATAACAATTGAAAGAATCATTTTGAGTTAATTTGATTACGAATAATTGAATAATTATATAAAGGCTATATTTGATTAAATAAAAAAGTGCGTTTTAAATCAAATAAATGTGTTTATGTGGTTACTGATGATAAATTATCGCATAATCTTCGTTAATTATAATGCATGGTTCAAATAAAAAAAAAAGTTATATACATGTGTTGTTCATACTAGTTCGTTTTTTCTGCCATATCCACTGAACCTCATGAATATATATAAACATGGTTAATAAATCGTATTACTTGTGTATCTTACCTATTATAATATTATGTAACTAACAATTATGTCAACAATAGCAATAATGTCGATTTTTTAAATGAGCTTTTAAAACAAAATTGTCAGCCCCTTCACTTAACTGGGGGGGGGGGGTAAAAATTACAACTGATGAATATATAAAGACTGATCTGACATTTATAAAGAAACTAGTGCTATGCATTTAAGGGGACACAGTACCTCAAAAATTCCAAAAATTGAGAATTTGCTTTTATTTTCTAAAATTAAAGATTAGGACCTTCTAAATAAGTCTACCAAGTTTTAAAAGTGTATCTATATTTTTTTAAAAAGTTATTAAATTTTTTACGCGGAAAGGTATGATAAAAATGCATACAAATGAAAACTTTAAATGCGATTTTCTTGGTGTTTATATTTCCTTGATGACAAGTTCTTTAAAACGCTAAGGCTTTTTTAATTACCTATAAAAGTCTAAGGAATTTTGTATGCAGTCAGTCAAATATGTTAATATTAAGAACTGGCATTAAAATTGTTTTAAAAAGTAATGGAGAGTCTCAACCCGACCCGAGCCATGAGGCTCATCCGGGGTTATTTACCGCTTTTAAAAAGTAATACTTTTTTTTTTAAATTTAAGTCGAAAATTGTCAAATATGCTGAAATAATTAAAAACTTTTTACATAAATATTTTTTTATAAAACAACTACTGAAGATAAATCAAATTTGGATGCCAATTGTTATGTAAAACAGTTTGAAGTACATGAGGAAAAAAAAATGGGTTAAAATATTTGTATTTAAAAAAGCCTTAGCATTTTTTTAAAGTTCAAAAAAATGTAATTTTTTTTAAATAACTTAAAAAATTCAATTTTTTTAAACGTTTTAGTCATATATTGTTTTTAAATATGGATTGAACTGATAAAACATAAATTTTGTAGTGAATATGTCAAAATTAAAATTTTTTTGAAAGTGGTACCGTCGAATAACTCAAAGTAGCTAGTGAAATCAACTGACGGTTCTTTTCATTCTCATCCTCGTGAAAGCAACCCCCTCCTCTTTCTACCAGAAGAACGCAGTCAAGCTTAAACATCTTTCGAGAAGCAACTAAATGTTATACCTCATCAACCAAACTCAGTAAGGCTCCGCAATGTCTGGCCTGTACAAAGTTGCTCGCTGCAGAACATGGGAGATAAAGTTATTATAGAAAAAAAAAATATGAGTTCTTCTTTCATGCCGATGAAACAATGTATTTAGTTACTGAAGCAGTTAGCGATTTCTATTTACATGAGGCGGAAAGTATTACCTGGAAAGTATGTGTTTTGAGAGTTTTATAATTCTTTTTTTAAGTTTCTTTGGTGGTTAAAGTTAATACCGTGTACATTTCTGAAGGTTTCTTAATTATGGGGAAGTAATTACTAACGATGGCGTAAATTTAAGTCTTCTTAAGCATAGAGAAAAAATTTAAGTAAGAAAGCATTTGGAATTGATAACTTATTAGGTCAATTTTTTAAAATTATTTCATCATTGTATGAATAAAATATTTAAAACCTAAACTGTATTTAAATTACGTAGTATTGTGAATTATTAATAAAACATTTCTGTGAAAATTTTGTACACATATATTAAAGCATTGTTAAATTAGATATTCCTATTTGTTTAATAAGCATTAGACTAAACTAACTATAAAACCTCGATAATATATTTTTCAAATTTATTGGTTTAAGAGCTTATTTAAAATTGCATTGGTATTTTAACTTTGCATAAATCTTTTATGCTAAAAGTTTTGAATTTCTATTCCATTATCCAAATACACAGGCGATTACATCACAATAAGGCTTACTTAAGCATACAAGTGCATCATGTATCCTTTTACATTATTAAGCACCATCAAAGGCATTTCCATGCACTCTTGCATTTATTATAAAGGAATGTTGTTGCCAATTTCCGACTAACAACTTTAACAGAAAAGTAAGTCCCTCCACATTGGCCTCTAGCTAATGAATGTAACAGACAATTAGAACCGTACTGGAGGAGAGAAAGTTTAATTATCTGTGCTGAAAGTCCCCGAGAAGCAAAACAAATCTTTACCTCATGCGGGTTCTATTGCTTTCCAATCCAATTCCATAGTATCCAAGTTCATTATGCATTCCCGGAGAACTCATAGCGTTTGTCTGACAGGATTCTAACTAACATATTGTTATGATTCAAGCATAAGGCTGCCTAGCAATCTGGGACAGTAACTATGGCGGAAGTAGAAAAAGCATTAGAACTTCTGTACCTAAGATACACCTCAACTTATTATTTGCTGTGTTTTAATTGTTCAAAATTACATTAATTTCCCGTCTTTCTTATTTAAAAATGTTGTGTTGCTAGTAAACAAAAGCTCGTCTTCCTTCAAGCTAGTAGCTCATACATTAATGCATTTTATACCAGCTCGTGTTTTTCACCCTTAGTTACTGAAAATTATAATTAATATATAATTTTTTTGCCTAATTATTACTTTGTATTTATTATAATAGTATTTAATAATAACTAATCATTCAACTTTAAACATCAAAAATAGTATCAGTATATTTTCGGGTATTTTCCCCATAATGTTTTAACTAAATTTTGTTTTGAGTTTAATTTTGAGAATCTGAAATAAATACTGCATGTGAATTATGTAGATTCAAAACTCACATTTCTAAAGTGTAACTAAGATAAAGGGTCTAATATGTTTAATGACTACATAGTTCCATTAATTTTACGATTATTAAAAGTCGGCAATGATTATACCGGATGCTGTGTCTCTAGTTTCGCAACTAGAGACACAACATCCGGTCCAGCAGTTTTGCAACTAGAGAGTTTATCATGATCTTAATTAATTCATTGATTACAAACTGTAATTATCTCTTACCCGTTACGTTGTTAGAGTGTAAGCCTGAAACAACCTAACAGGTAAACGTCCTAACATAATTCCGGTTCCGGAGAATCGAATCTCAAATATTTTTAAATAAATAACAGTTTACAAAATATCTATAATTTCTATAGTTAATTCATTATAGAAATATTTGGTAATGTACACTGAAAATTAAATATTATTTCCCAATTATCAGGTTTACTATGAAAATAAATTTTATAAAAATTAGGTCCATAGTTTAGGCTGTGAAAATAAACAATGATTAAAAAACACTTTTAACTATTTATGATGTGCAAGCTAAAACATAACTTTTCAACGACATAGGAAAATTTGCCATGAACGAATAAGCTTTCTGTTTAAGTTTGTTTAACTAAAAAAGAATAAGGTAACTAAATACTGAACTATTTAAGTGGGACGCATATTATTACAAGAAAAATGAATTTTGAAAACTTAAGCAAACATTTCTCTAAAAGAACGTCTACACTCTTAAAACAAACACTCCCAATTTACCTCAGTCTGAGTGGATTTCACTCCTCCAGACTGGAAAATGCACTTCTCCTTTTGGAGTGGATCCTTTGTGTGTTAAACCTCCGACAGGATCACTCCAAACGAGTGATTTTAACTCAGTCTGAGAAAATATGCATGCCTTTAGGGTGTCAAAAATGCACTTCTCCAACTGGAGTGGATTTCACTCTTTTGTTTTAAGAGTGTAATTTACCATCACCCTGTGCTGTGAATTTATATATGATGTCAAATTTATTACGCCATATCTGCATAAACGTTCGCTTGACACTGACAGCAATCATTGCACCCATCTTTTCTGTTTAAGCGCTATTGGACTAAGTTGGTTGTGAACATTATTTTGATCTAAAACAAACATTGGAACACCGTGATTCAAAAAAGTATCCACAAAACTTGTTGCAATTTTACAGATTCTTTAACAGAGTAATGATATTCACAATAAGGTCCTTATTGGGTTATTCCTATTAATATGCTAGATACAGTTTCATCAAACTAGTTCAGTAACTTGTTATGGGGTGTGTAGCGTTGTTTGCGGGGTAAGTTTTCCGGGGGAAAAGATCGAAAGTACCCGGGAATACTTCGGACGCGAGGACAACGCAACGTTTCTCGGTCTTCGCTTTCTATTGATTGAGTTAATTAGTTAATGGAGTTAGTGGGTGGGTGGAATTTTATTGTGTTTGTAGAGTTCATTGCGATTTTGTGTTGAAAGAATGGAATATTCGTAGTTGTTGATGTGGTAGGGATTGCTAGGAAATATTGCATTAAATGTTGTGTTTTTGATTATTATGAATTTTTTTATTGCAGTCATGAATGTTTTAGTTTCGAATATTTAACAATATGTATTAAATCGCTATTTAATTTATAAAATCTAAAAATGACTGCATATAATTCTCTAATTGGAATCTGTTTGTGTCATTTTTCTATCAATAAATTGAACATTCAAATCTACATTTACAGTATTATTATATCTTAAAAATAAATAAACACACAAAATTCTGTCACATAAGTTCTGCGCTTGTGTATATGTAATCCTTAAAGGGGAATGGGCGTGCAGGACCGGGGGTCTCCAAACCCAAGTGCCTCAATATTAATCCAATGGGAAAAAATTATTTTCTTTGCCACATTTCTCCGGCTGTATTGAATATTTTTACAAGGGGATTTTTTTATGTGATAAATGTAGCTAACTTACAGGTCCCGACAATCCCACTTTTTGAAATTAGCACGAATAATTTTTTTAATATTCAATAAATTATTTTACACAAAATATTCGAAGCAATTTCAAAAAGTGGGAAGATAGAGACCTGTAAGTCAGCTACATTTATCACATAAAAAATCCGCTTGTAAAAATATTTAATACAGCCGGAGAAATGTGGCAAAGAAAATAGTTTTTTCTCCATTGGATTAACATTGAGGCACTTGAGTTTGGAGAACCCCGGTCCTGCGCGCCCATTCCATCTTAATACATCGAAAAATGAATACCACTTGACGTAATAACGGTTTCTAAGGTAACACAATATTATTAATAGCAAATTAGATTCTTCTTTTTCACTTAGAAGGATAATTAAATTACAATCGAAAGGGGAACAAAACATCACTTGTCCTTAACGCTTCCCATCGCTTGGAGCACGCCAGCCAAACTATCGTCTTACATGAAGAAACTTTTATCTATAACACAGCCAAAGTTCCCCAAGTCTTACGTCATACAAAGAATGTTTTGTCTGCCTTTAGCCGCTATTGGGACACCTGCCTCTTTCTCAGCCTTCACACAGGCTTCCCAAAAACACAAAATAGTGATTATGGTATAGAAGTATTGTGGCAAGACCGATACACGAGTAATTTGTTGTTTTGGGTTCTATTGATTGTGGGTTCTTGTTTTGTACTTGTTACGCCATTTTCTGTGTTGTGTTAGGTATGGTTACTTGTGTAATAATAATGTGTGAGGTATTGGTGTTGTTTTTATTGGGTAAAAGGAAAGTCGTTACTATGAAGTTTTTATACCCAAATTCTGAATACATTGTCTTAGAAATTATACATTCATGTAAACATGTGATAAAATAAAAAAAAGTGATAACTTTGACACCTGTTTAGAACATTTTTTTAATACATATTTCTTTGATACCGTTAGTTCGAAAAAATATCACAAAGCATTCTTGAAAAGTTATAGTTATTCGATTTTCGATAAATAATTGTAATTGGAAGATTTGGTAGTTTGTATTGTAATTTGAACATCCTTTTCTATCTCTCTCTACATGAGATGCTATGAGACAATGTAACGAACTTACGATAACACATTGGTAGAAAATTCTCCCTCACTGTCTTCTTAACCCTTTCAGTCAAAAGGAAAATTTTTCATCATCATTTAATACATTTTTTCCTGATCGTCAATAGCAGGGGTTCATAACCGGTGGGTGGTACGCGTACCACTGGTGGTACGCGGGAACATTTCAGGTGGTACGCGGGAGTGATGTGAGCATCATGATATGCTATAAATAGCTTCTGTACGCATATGCAGTGAGCACGCGTATATATTGCTTATAATTTTAAACATTATATTAAAGAGGAAATCCCTAACTTCTGAATCGAATTTTGCCGAGTTTGTACAATTTTGTATTTGAATGTTTTTATCCCTATAGGTAATAAACAAAACAGTAAATTATGGCAATTTTAAACTTTTTATTTCTCCTTTATTATAAGCATGTCATAAATAAATATCTAACCATTAGAGGCTGATCAGCTCATATTACCCCCCTACCCCGTCCTCCTTCGATCGGGCTTGCTATTGGTAAGTCTATGGGGGGAAAATGGTTTTCTATTCCAAAAAAAGCAAAGAAAGTATAGGAATATTTTGATGAATTTTTTTTTTATTCATAAAGCTTCATAAAGTTGGGCTTTTAGAGGTTATTTTTTTAAAAACGTTATTTACTTTTTTTTATCTAAATTTTTTCTATTAAAAAATGTAAACAACGTTTTTAAAAAAAAATAACCTCTAAAAGCACAACTTTATAGGAGTTATATGAATTTAAAAAACGCATCAAAATATTCCTATAATTCCTTTGCTTTTTTGGAATAAAAACCATTTTTCCCCATAGACTTACCATTAGCAAGCCCAATCGAAGGAGGGCGGGGTATGGCGGTGATGAGCAGCCTTAAATACGAAGTTTTTCATGAATTTCATGCTAAAAAAACTTTCAGAATAGTAAATATTATTCATTTATTAAAATATTTAGGTCTGGTGGTACTCCAAAATTTCTCAAAAAGTCAAGTGGTACGCATGTGCAAAAAGGTTGGGAACCAATGGTCTATAGCCATTTATGATATCAAAAGCCATTCATTTCTTCAAACTTTTTCTAAAGAAAATATTTTTATTAATCCCAATAGATGTCGGTGCTATTTTTTTTCTTAAATTATGATCAGAAACATGATGATGCAAATGGCATCACTTGGACTGAAAGGGTTAAATACCCCTACAAACTTTATTTCAGTAAAGCTTAATTGTTAATACACTTATGTTTTTCTATCGTACGATCACACAGATAATTGCCTTTGGGATGGCGGAAATACTATGGGGTTATAAGTTCATGTTAAGGCTTTACTCTGGCAATAAGGTCAGGTTAAGATTTTGGGTGAGGACATAACAAAAAGGTTATGTTATGTTTGGAGTAGGGTAATAATATATTAGGATGCAGACTTTTTAGTAATGTATTGTAGTGAATGTGAGGTAAGAATTGATTTTTATGCAAAATTACTAAATAACTCTATATAACGGTCATGTCAGATTACATTATCACCTACAACAAATAAGTTCCATGAACTCATTTTTTAGTAATTAGCAATTACATAGACAATTTTGTAACCTTATAACGTCTAGTAATTGTAATGAATGAATTATGTGTGAACCAAGTTATAAAGAAGAATAGATTAAAGAAGATTATGCGTTTTACTTATTACACGAAAAGCGGTACACAAATCGTGATGCATATTAAAAAAAGTAGCTAAAGGTGACCTAGACCTGTAGCAACTTAAAACTTTTTTATATAAAGTACCCACATTCATGCAACCAATAAACATTACCATTGAATTACTGACAACCACACTTGTGGTTACAGTAGTTTTTCTATTACCCCCTTCCCCCAAAATCTTTGTTTCATCCGAAATCCATTGCTTTAACTATGCCCTTTTCTTCTCCTTAAAACCAATAACATTTATTCGATTTGCAACAAACTATATAGAAATTAATGAAAATGAACCCTTTTTTTTCTCAAAAAAATCTGATTTTCCAAATTTTTGATTATCCGAACTGGTGAACTGGTCCCAATTTATTTGGATATTTGGAGCTCTACTGCAAATAATAAAGTAATAACAGCTTAAAAATAGCAATTCCGAAATAATAATACATTTATTGATAAGCCAAATGTAAGCCTCAAATGTCAACAGCCCAAGTCCTTTCAGGCTCCAAAAACTAAGATTTCAAGGGACAAATAATTAAACATCTAATGGAAAAGAAATTCAAAATGGAGGTAATTGATGATACAAGCTAATTGTGCGCTTCCAAACTAATTGAAAGGACAGTTAAGGGACCTGTGTGATTTATTTTGATTTGATTCAGAGAGGCAACAGGACCAGCCACAGTGAAGATTGCCTTAATGTACGATTCTTTTTATCTTTTAGGTAATTCGGGATATTATTAATTCATTCTTGGACAGTTCTTTTGGATTTTTGGTAGTAAATGGATTGGAACGATGGTAGCTTTTTTTGTTTTATTTACTGTGCAGTAATTATTCAGTTTGTTTTCAGCCGTAATTTAGAATAAGTATTAATAATGTTGATTACTGTTAATTATTTTGAAATTTGATGTTGCTTTAAATGAATAAGATTGCAATGTTTTGCATTTTTTGGCATTATATTATCACTGGCATTTTCTGTTACTGTCACATAGCCTTACAATTCTTTACTGGTAAATATATTAAGAATTAAGCATTGTAACATTTTTTAAAGAGTCAGATAATTGTTTTTTTGGTAAAAAATCTTTTAGAAAATATATGTGCTCTTATTTTGAATGACCTTTTCCTTCCGAATACGAAACCTCGAAACATCAAAACATTTAGTTCTCAACATAAATAAGAACTCGGGGCATACTTGACTCTTGTAAGGTTGGTTAAGTAAGTACAAGTGCGGAAACACTTGTGGAAAGAACTCTTCACTTCTTGTATAGGATTAACGTAAAAAAGCGGAGCGTGTTATTTTTATAGTAGTTGATATTTTACCCTGTTAAATGCGTAATAACATTTCTTATATTCAACAAAGGGGGATCCCGCTCAATTTCGGCAAAAATGTTAACATTTTTTTTTTCAAAAAGGAATTATTTAGTATTTACTAGCAATGGAATTATTATTTACCAAAATGTGTTTACAACGAAACTAATGCTCCCCTCTTCTAGAAGACGCATTCCAAGTTAAGTTACAACGAAACTACATATACGAGATAATACATTTTTGGCATTGTCTTATCTCCAAAATATCAACCTTTATCCTTCTCTTCCGATTCATCAAGCATTCTTTCACTCGCTCAGAATTATTATCAAAAACCTCGGGGTTTTATCCCTCGGAACATTTAATTATCATCGTCACAATACGCACTCGAACCTTCAAAGTCTAAGGCCGGTTACGTGTCCGAAATACCAAAAAATCGGCGACCTGCCCCCTTCACAGCAACTAGATGCAAGTCCCACGTTTGAAGCACCCATTACGTATTCAAACACGGTACAGGAGATAGATAGGTTAGTTGGACATGTTTCTAACTAACACTTTTTTTTCTCACCAACGGGGATGCTTTTTCTTGCATTAGGCCTTAAAGTTGATCTAGCTAGTAGTAGATTTGTATTTATATCAACAACATTTTTTAAAATATTAAAAATAAATGTTAAATTTCAATTGTTTTTTTCAAATTGTTTTGAAGTATCCGTTCTTTTTAGAAAATACATGAACTCATTCCAAACGTTTTTGCACTTCTCCACACGCTGCAGCCCTGCCTGTCCCCTGTACCACAACGTCAGGCGATGACTTCAGATCACCCCCCGCCTTAGCCCTGAGCTGAAGGAACAGTCCATCTGCTTATAAGCGGTTCTCCGAACAAGCACACAAGCTGGAATATATATGTATCATACCCTACCATACCATACCAACAGTCCATCTACACCCGGTGTTGTGAGGCTAAGAGCTGCTCTTCAGACTCGCGCCCTTGTTTTTATATTTGTATATATGTTCTATCTTTCTTGTTCTATGTATCCCCATCTGGCGAAAGAATTGTGTTCATTCTCGCCAGCTGCATTGGAAATAAAAAAAATCCAAACGTTTCTTAAAATTGTATAAGTTAACTACAAAATGGGTTTAAAACCTTCTAATATGAAGTTTTGCCTGATTATCTGTCAACAAGTACACAACTTATGATAATAAATTGTGACTTAACAAAACTAAATCCTGGAATTCACTAGGATTCAACAAATGAGCCGTTAATAACTAAGAAATTGGCATCCTATTATCGAATATTTATGTGTTTAAAAAATGATTTACAAATGTTTCTAAATCACTGTTTCAAAGTAATATACTTAAAACATCAAACATTTACAAATATTTGCAAGTATCAATACAATATCAAAGATAAAAAAATTCCATGAGCAAATCAATGAAAAAAATTAGTAAATGTAATTGTGAATGGAATATATTATCGCAATATGTGAGGTTATACTACTCACTAATAAACCGTAACAATAAGTAATGATTTGAAGCAATTATAATTGCGTCTCATTTTACCCAACCTCATTTAATTATGAGTTAAATCTTTGTCGAACTAGATCCGTGAATTTCTACCTTCTCCAGAACCCTACGTGCATAGCGTGCCTGATGTTCAACGGGTGAAGATTCCCCTTGAAACAATCAGCATACCATTCCTAAAACTTCAGAAAGAACAAAAAAACCTATATAAATAAACCTTAAAAACTAAAAAAAAAACCCCTCAAGAAACGAGATTGAAGGAAAAGTGTAGCGCTATTTGCGTGCCTAGTTTTACCATTCTTTTGGGCTTTCCAGTGTCAATATCCGAACGAAGTACATGCAAATTTCGGAGACGAGGTTTGGCTGAATGTGTCGCTAAAGCCGATAGTGTTTTTCCTCACAGCCGTTTTGTGACTTTTTTTCTTCCAGACAACCGGGTTTTCATGCATAAACTAATAAGGTGGAGCGGGAGTCGTTTAGTCGGTATTTTGACTTTTTTAGAAGTTTTTCTTGAAGAACTTCTTCTTGAACTTTTTTGCCGACCCGGTGGAGCAGTGGTTAAGGTTATTTTAGCATTTGAAGCTTCTGGGACAGGGTTCGAATCCCGTTAAGGCATGGATGTTTGTGTTTGTCGAGTATATGCGAAGTATGTGCTCTTTAAATCAGTTCTGTCCGAAAGTCCTGTGGGCGGTCATAGCGTAGTTTCCCACGGGTACAGGTCCCTGGAGACTATTTCCCTCCAATTCAGGGACATGTCTAAATTGTGGAGTTGAGGTAGATGACAGCATCTGTCACGTATGTATGTGTGTGTTGTGTCTGTCTTACTTGTCGAAGGTTTATAAGCGGGTCTCTGACCAAGCACACAAACCTAAAAATATATGTCAACCAAACAACTTTTGCCGACCGATACGGCAGCACAACGGTTAGGGAGCTAGCCTTTGGAGCTTTAGGTTTCTTGTCCGAATACAGGTAAGGCATGGATGTTTGAGCTAGTCAATAAAAGTTGTTATTTCTCTATGTGTTTTGTGTCGTCCTTCTTTGTGTGTCTCTTGTGACTGTCTCTTCGGGCGAGCGTTATAACGGGCTGTAAAGCCTATGCCCTTCCCTTCCAGAGGGCGCACTCACTGTCATTTGTCATTAGAACTTTTGCCCTCTAGGTCGTCTTATTTCTTTATGATGGCAAAGTTGAAGTCAGGTTGGAAATGATATATAATAAAGTACTGGAAATATTCTTATTACTCTGTTGCAACAAAACCAATTCATTCAAATTAATAATATAAAATATTGACATCTTAAACTATTTTCTTTTTTTATCTATGGTTAGTAGAAATTCCAATTGATGGTCGATGCAAATAGATATGAATGAAACCGTAGGGTAGAGGATGCAATCATCTAATAATCATCTCTAAGACTACATGAATATATTGAATTTTTTTCACTTTTCGATTTATTTTGTATTTTTTCCTTAACCCTTCCAAAAGTTTTCTTTCATATGTCAGTAACAACAGTTTGTGTATGCAACTTATCATTTCGATGGGTAAAAAAAAGTTTGGATCGATGACGAAAATCGGCTAGGAGTTCTTTCCGTTATAAAACAAATGTAATTACATTATGATTAATGTATAAGCTTTCTTCAATTAATAACGAAAAAATCTATTAACATGTTAATGCTCAAATACTTGTAATTTGTTAATTATGGAACAATTACAGTAAAAAAATATTTTTGAGTAAAATTAACTATTTTTAATATTTTTTATTTAATAACTCATTCAATGGCCCACAACAACACATATCAAAACAAAATCAACGCCATTTTAAAAACTTTTTAGCCCTTTCATTGCAAGTGATGCCGTTTGGCATCATCATGTTTCAGATTTTAAAATACCTTAAAATCGATTCTGATTAGTTAAAAAGTATTTTTGAATGGAAAGACTTTGAATAATCGAATGATGTGCTTTTTGATAGCATAAATGGGTACAGACGATCAGAAAGAAATTTCCAAAATGATGTCAAATTTTCATTGGGACTGAAAGATTTAATATATTTATACAAAAATGTATATTGTATAGTGCAATGCGAAGTAACGTTATATTTGAAAAAAAATTCATTTTGAATTTACCAAGCGTATTGGAACGCAAAACAAGCAAGTAGGCTATTTTTATTTCACTAGTCATATTCAATCCTTGAAGTAAATAACAAAATAAATACGTTAAAAATCAACAAATATAAATTAACAAAAA
The DNA here is from genome assembly GCA_023701765.1 of Hylyphantes graminicola. NCBI lineage: Eukaryota > Metazoa > Arthropoda > Arachnida > Araneae > Linyphiidae > Hylyphantes > Hylyphantes graminicola. The sequence continues at coordinate 49,159,279 of CM043115.1, read as the reverse complement.
TTAACTATAACCGAATACGAAAACTATGAGTAAATAGTATATGCTGTTGCTTTTTAGATCGCAGCAAAGCTGATGAAGTACACTCCGTGCCAACCTAACTTGGTTAACAAAGAGTAAAAAGGGAGAGTGAAAATGCGGTTGGTCCGTTAGTTGGAAACTCTTGTAAGGTAATATTTACATACAAAATGCTAAATACAATTTAATAAAAATACACTTTTCATTCTGATAAAATTGCCGTTTTTTTAACAGTATTCAAATCTGTTAGACCTCAAACGAAATTACTGTTTTAAATATGTTTTTTTTTCTGGATGGATTCGCAAATATATTATTTAACTCTTTACATGCACGGAATGATCTTCTCCATAACATATTTTTATTTACTCTATTAAGGTTGGAAAGGAGCGTAGAAGGAAATACTTATCATGGAATATTTAACATTTGAATTTCGCAAATGTAAAAGTGATACGAACTTTTAAAATTCACATACCGTTTGCGAATATTAAAATTAATGAGAAAAAGAAAGTTGATTAAAATACTACTTTTACCCAAAATTACTTTTATCTTTACTTACATCCAACACTGAATACAAACTATTCTTAGGGATAAACCTTGAGGTTGATAAGAAATCCAAGTGATGGAAAGAATGCTTGATGAATCGGAAGAGAAGGATAAAGGATAGATTCTGTATAAGATTCGCGGATAAGATAGGGCTATTGGACAGTAGATTAGTAGAATAGGATAGTATGTAAGGAAAATGGGCTTGTGTGTGCTCGTTAATTTCAACTTGTGTGCCAAATTTAACGAATGGAAACTAAATTCATGTTGTGTACCACCGTTAGATATATGTTTGCTTTTAATTTAAATGGAAAAGCTTAAATACTTATGGATTTAAACAATTTATAGATTGTTTTACATAAAATTTAGCATTTGTACTGTAGTAGCAACTGTACTTACTTCTTTGTCAAAAATATTAATAAAGTTATACAAAAAACGATGTACAAATATAAACGATGTAAAAGTAAACGTAAAACAGCATAAATGACAACGGAGTCAACTTTAAATTTAAAATTAATTGATGAATTTGCGAGTGCAATCATCAAATTATCATAACTATACTACAGCAAAAGTGTAAAACATTTAAAAACCAATTTTTATATTTTCTATTCTATGTGTCAGGATAGGGTAGGTTCATATATATTCCGGCGTGTGCTTGATCAGATACCCGCTTATAAACCTTCGTCAAGTAAGACAGACTCCGATAGAATTTTTATTGTCACTGAGAAAGGAATTACACCCAGGGCGAAGGCGAGAATGGAACCCTCACCCGTTACAGCGCGCAAACTGCTAGCGTAATGGTCCGCTATTCAAACCACCGGGCTATCCGAGTGTCCACCCTATCTGTTGTACCCTAATGTCCTACTATGTATCTGTCCGAAATATATTTCCGCCTGAACCAGCAAATCATCGATGTACTGAAAAAGACGTCAAAAAACGTAAAATTGGAAAGTTATTCCGTTATTTTAAAAGTTTCTTGTCTGATGACGTCTGGGAATTTATTGTGAGATATGTTGCATAGATTTGGGTGATATTTGCTTTAATGTCCCATGGCAGGAATGGAAATAACTATTCCTGCTCTGCACATTTATCTTCTATCCAGTGAAATATTTGAATTTAAATTGTAATAAAAGTGCTGACATCAGCATGGGACGTTAATGGGACTACAATTTGTGGGTTGGGAGATTTATGGTTTGCAAAAAAAATAAAAGTTTACATGAATATTACAAGTCACTGATATTAAGGGTATATCCTTGCACCGCTGGGAAGATAAAACTAGTTACATTTCATTAAATGTTAAATTTTTTCAACACACAACTGAACATTATAAAAACCGGTTCACTGGCGCAATGGTTAGTGTACTAGCCTTTGGAGCTGCTGGACTCGGGTTCGAATCCCGGTAAAATGCATGGATGTTTGTGATTGTCTATAAATGTTGTTATTTGTCCTTGTGTTTGTGGCGTCCTTCTTTGTGTGTCTCTTGTGACTGTCTCTTCTGGCGAGCGGGGTAATGGGCTCTATAGCCTACGCTACGGCCCTTCCCTTCTAGAGGGCGCAATCACTGTCATTTGTCAAACATTATAAAAAAAACTTATTTTAAAAATAGTTTCAATTGAAACATTCACATGCACACAACATCTTAAGAGTTCTATAAAAAAAATTAAAATCTTTCTTTTCACATCAATTTGATCACAAACCATTTACATATTCCGCACAAACAGTGGAACCAATCTCGAAATGCTTAAATAGATTCTTTCAGAAGTTTCTAATTCAAACTTAAATACGAGATTTTACGATTCAAAAAGTGATTTGCTTTCGAATCATACACGGGGTTTACTGTCCCAGGATCCTGGTTATTAGCTATTCAAATAATATGCACGGATCTTTAAAACGATCGTAAAATTGGATGACCACTTAAGAAAACGATGTTACTGGTTGACGAGTGCCTTATTGAAAATGAAACCTTGCTTAGAACTAAACGGTTACATGTTAGGAGTTTGCTTTTATAGCTTTTGCACTTTCATTTGTAATGTCACGTTTCAGTAATCTGAAATGCATATTAGTAAAGGCGAATTTCAAAACTATAAGAGTTTAAAGAAGGCTATTGTTTGCTACAATCGTTTTAGAACCATAAGTAGCAAATCAGCAGTAATAAATAAAAATAGCGAATGGAGTCCGCACATTTTAGATTTTCAGATTTTAGATTTTAGATTTTCAGATTTTCATAATTATCTATTTAAAGCTTCCAAAAAGAAAGTACTTTTATTTCCTAGAAAAATAAATATATTGTTTTTACCATTATGATAAAAACGGGTTTCTAAAATTTGAAGGTAATGCAATTTTAAAAGATTTTTGACAAAAATCTGGTAACAAAATCTTAAAATTATACAAACGGATCAATATTTTAAATTAAATGATATATCTAACAACAAAGGATGTAAATAATTACCAAATTTCTTACTAAACTTTAAAATACTTGTCTAAGATACAATATTTATATTTTTATTGGAAACTTTATACATGTAAAAAAAGTTTATTGCAACATATTTATTTTTCAATCCGGGTTACTAATTGTAAAAATTATGTTTGCAAAAACTATTCAATTTTGAAGTATCCACTTTCTAAAAATTAACATAAAGTAAGTATTAATGGAAATGAATATTAATAAATATTAAAATAAGTAATTAACGTATCAAATCAAAAATATAACATCGGAAGTCTAAAAAAGCAAAATTATTCTGTAGTATTTACTTGAGGTTTATAAATAAATATTCAACGCATGCCACAGTGGATTTTAGTAATTAACTCTAAAAATTAGATCCATAAGGATCTTTCAGCTAAAGTTAAAATAGATAATTGTGTATATTAACTTATGAATTTATGTTATGAATATGTTGACAAAATTTTCCAATTTATTTCTTAACAAAACTGCTTTCTAAACAAAATTATTTTTCTGAAAATAAATAAAATGTATACTTTATTTTAATTAAAATAGCAATGCCCCATAACTAATCCACACTTTTTCTTTCTAATTCTCAGATTTTCTAATCAACCATATTCAGTAGGAATGTTTCTATTTTGAACTGTATTCATTATACCCATGATATATATCCTTTATATTTTACGTCCTTTCAAAATGGCAATAACGTTAGGGCTTATTTATAGCGGTGCCACCAAAAAAAGTATTAAAAGGTAAATTTACTTACGGTCGAAATTGGAATTGGGAATATATTTGGTAACTGCGATTGTCACGGGAAGTGGTGGAAATTAAAAGATACTGAGAATTATTCTTCTTTTTATTACGCCGGAGAAAAACTTTTTATTCTTCGATTTTTTTATTTGAATTTAGAAACGTTTGGCACCGTAGCAATTAAAATTGCGACATAAAACATGTAACGGAAAACCATTAAATACCACTGTTAAATGCAAAAAAGTATTTCTAAAAGCTTGTTTTTCAATATCAATTCATTTTCCGATTTGAATTCGATATTCGGCTTTTACCGATACGCAGTAAAAAAATAATTGTATCCTTGTATTGATTTTCTACATATGGTAATTACCGAGGTAACGTTAAAAAATATAATGTTTAAAAGAATGAGGTCGTCAAATCGTAAAAGCAGTTTCATTTATTGTATGCTAAATAAATATGTATTGTTATTTCAATATCGGTTTTATATTTTAAAAATAAGATAAATGTGAAAGTCAACAAGAATGTTATTTTTGTTTAATTCTCCTTGTAAGCTTTTTTTTTGTGTTTGGGTTTTACTGCATCCTCTAATTCATGAATTGGTTCATTTTTTATGTATGCTTAAATACACACAAAAATATTGAGAATATCGATGAATATTTAAATCTAAAAATTTCAATTATATATTTGAAAGAAGGTAGTAATGTATGAATCACTTTTTTGGAAATGTTTTAAGTTTACCTATTTTAATATATCATTTTGCAAAATCAAAAATCGTATTTAAATATATTTTTAGACTAGAGTCATAAAAAAAACATCATTTACTTCTTCAGAAACAGATTTTTTGTGTCCTCTTTATAATTCACAAAATAATATATGTGTTTTTATGCAAAAGAATATAAGTGCATTCTAACATGCCAAAATATATAACGTAAAAGAAATTTTAAATATAATATGACGAGTTTGGCTCCCAAATGCATTAGAAATAAAACTTCATGGAAGAGTAGTTTCCTCTCTCTCAGACAAAAAAAAACTTTATAAATTCCTCAGACTAACCTTAACTGGAAATTCTCTTAACTGTAACTCAGGGAAACGGTATAAAACGGTATTTACTTTTATAATATAGAATTCAACAAACGAAAAGAATAATTCAATTTCAATTTTGGACTTTTAAGCTGGCAAATAACGAGTGTTTGGGTAAATGGTTTGGGTTTTTTTTTATGGTTTCTGGTAAAAAATGGATGTCTGTAGTACATTGCATTGCTGCACAGGTATATATTTGACAGGAATTCGATGTTTAACTCATTATATAAAACAACAATAAAGAGTCATGTCATAAGTAAGAAGTATACTCGCATAATTTGGCATAGTTAACGAATTTTATAGTATAAGCTTTAATTTAATATGGATAAGTTTTATCTTTATAAATTTTATGCTAATTAGTTAGACGCAAGACAATATATACATTCTGCATATAAATCTAGATTTTTTTTACATTTAGAATTCACTAAAACTAAGCAAACAATTTTCAAATCAACTAGCAATTTCAGTGAATTAAAACCATGGATATAACTTTTTAATATAATTTAAAGTATTTCTAAAATAATTTTGTGTGTTTGTAGTTGTTTTATTATATCTTAAACTGGAATTTTTGAAACATAATAACTAATTCTAAATTGTCTAAAATTATATTTTTCTTTATTACTTTATTACACCCTAATCATCATTATTTTTTCGTGTGCTATTATGGTGCCTTAAGTCGCAATTTGCAACATATTCTGTCAAAGCGGCATTAAACATTCATTGCTTCTGTCCAGCTCGCCCATTCAAACGCGTTCCTCTCCTCATTCATCATTCGTTGCTCGACAGTTGAGGTGACAAAATTTTCTTCAAAATTCGTAAAATATCCATGGGCATGTTTGGCCTAGTGAGTGGCAACAGACCCAGCTATATTGTTTTCATGTTTAATTTTTCTGCAATTACACTTGTTTTGAAAATAGAATACCTTATGACTTTCTTTGGTGGGGGGCAAGTTCGCCGAACACTGCGACCTTAGGTCTATTGTATTCAACCCCAGAAATGAAATAGAATACCTTACCGGATTCTAGTTCAAAACAAACAATTTCTTACCTTACAGGATAATTTCTTGCCTTAATGTTTGTGCGAACTTTTTTTTTCATTAGAGCTAAAGCTTTTCTGTGGTCGTTAATCACGTTAAATGGCTTTCCCACAATCCGGTCTAATTTCTCAGCATAATACAAAATATCATCCAAACCGAAGTTTTAAAACAATTTTGATGTTGACAATACTTTACATGCTTGAAATTTAATCGATTTAAAGCCAATAAAATTTAATAAACAGCAGAAGTAGAAGCAATTTGTAAGTATAGATCTCATATATGATGAAAAAAAGCAGAAAAAAGAACGCTCAGATTGAGAGTGAAATTGAAACAGCCGATGCATTTGCAATAAATGCTAAAATGAAAGCAGGAGAGTAACATCATCTGTAACAACCTCATTGCTGGAAGAAGGTATACAAATATGGAAACATACTGGTATTGAGGAAATGTAAGGTAATTAAACTGCAAGGACCTTTACACTTTTGTTGACTTCGATAAACAAGAAATCGTCTAGAACTACAAATACAAAATGTTAGTTATCTTGTGCTTCGATATTATCGTAAAGAATTAGTTGTTGAAGTTTTGTGGTACCATTGAGCCTTACTGATTAAATATTTCGATACATCTAACAAGTTTAAAATAAGTAAAAGTTAATTAAACAAAGTAGGTAAAATTATTTCTATGTATTAGGTTTAATTCACGTTGTTACATTAATTTCCCCAAAATTGTCGCGTAGATTGTGCAAAAGATAGGAAGAAAAGTAAATTATTTTCTTAAAGACCCCAAAAAACAAAATTGAGTGAGTACAACATAAAAACCAAAAAAAAAAAAAGAAAGAAACATCAAATATTAATCCTGCAATTTTAAAACAAGACATTTAACACTGAAGGATTTATTTATTATTTAATGCTCTATTGATATTTACTCTTTATTTTTATAATATTTAATTCACAATGTAACATTAAATGTCCCAAAAGTGTTGCTCATGTAAAAGATGGAACAAAAAATAAAATATTTTCTTAAAGACCCAAAAACAATAAAATTGTAAGAGTACGATATAGAAACCACAAAAAAAAAATTCAAAATATAAAATATTAATTCTGCAATTTTGAAACAGGAAATTTAATACTAAAAGATTTATTTGCCTATCAAAATAAAAACTTGATAGTTTGTTCTTTTCTTTTGAAATAGTTACTTAACGATCGATTGCAGAATAAGATAAAGAAATAAAAAAAAATCCTTTATTGGCAAAATACTTACCTATTAATCATCCCAAAATAGAAATAAATTTCTGAAAGATTGCTTAACTATACATTTATCAAAAATATACTTTTTCTGGTAAAGTAGTAATTTTTACATCATTAATTTCGTAGCATAAACTTAACGTCTAAATAAAAGCGTTTTTATCCGGTTTTCAAAAGTATTTTTAAAATAAAAGACTACTTATTTCTACAATAATTTTAACTAATACGAATTTCAGCAGAAAATATACATTTGTTAAAAGTATTTTATTTTTATGCGCTTCTATACAAAGAATACAAAGAATTTATTGGTTAGGTAACATTTGCATTTACGAAATCAGATGGAATATTTAAAATATAAAACAAAGCTTTAAAATGTATATAAAGTTAAGAAAAAGGTAGTTAGTTTAAAACTAAGTCAAGTGTTATTTTTTCACGAGTAAATATTGCTATTTTTGTATTACGCATTGTGAATTCAAAATGATAATAACAAAAAGGCCATATGGTGGTTACCCTTTCATTAATGCATTTCATAGAAATTGATTACTATTCCGTGATAATTTTAAAACTCCTGTATTCCAATCTCTTTGATCTTCAAGTATAAGTACTTTAAATTTCATTAAAGGATACTAAGTTTATCTATATTTACAAAAGCACATTTATTCCTTGATACTAGTGACTAAAGATGTGTTTTAAAGTATGTTAAAAATAAGAGCAAATGTATATACAAAGTACTTGCATATGAATTTAATGTAGTTTAGATTTAGTGGAATTGGAAGTTAATTTTGTTTATTAAACCAGCTTCGAAATTGAATGAAAACTAATACAAGATTAACACTTTACCCTTCGAAGGTCGTAAAGAATAAAAAAGTGAATATGAAAAATAGCGTTTTGGTATAGAATTGAGACAATTTGTAAATTTTCGAATGTTACTAGACCCGTATCTTCATCCTTCCAAATTCTGTTTCAAAGCTTTCATAGTTTTATTTCACACAAGTCTGCCTTTTAATTCAAATCTTTAGCTTTTGTCCTACACAAATTTTATTATAAGGGTAAAAATCGAAAAAAAAGAGTCGAAGAAATAAAATACTTAAGAACTCCTTTTAACTTGAAACAAAGTAAACATAATCATTAATTAAGCTCTTAAAATTATCGCCAACTTGTTTCCTTTACCGATACCAGCTAATTAAAAAACCCTTCTAAAAATGAGTCTCCTAAACAAAGTTAAACTCTTACAAAAACCTAATTGAACTAGTTAAATCGATGTAACACTTTGTTGAGTATATAATTCATTTAAATTAACACTTCTCGATCCAGTGTTAAAGAATTTAATTACGGCAACTAGTTCATTGCTATTCTTCAGATACAAGATAACGAGGCTGTGAAGAAGAAATCTGGAAACATCTCTGCTGGGGCCTTATATTGACCTTTTAAGCTGGCAACACTTAGGGAGTTTTTCTTGTTTTTTAAAGTCTCTTTAAATTCGCTTGAAAAGATCGATAAATTGGAAGATCAGACTGTGGGTGTTAAAGCAAAATAAAATTGTTAATTTTTACCTGTTATGTAATATTTAAACAATGTTTTTTTGTCAAATATCAGCTGTTTTTTCTGGCGAAATTCATTTACAAATTGTAACACGGTACATAATTATTGTATATCTTTTAATACAAAGTTAGATAATTTCCTAAGATGAGACAGTATTTCTTGTATTCAGCATATATTGTATAAGAAAATGAAAAATGTGAACATATTTTTTACATTATGTCATTAGAGCAATCATAACGTCAATACTTTGAAAAACATGAATGAGTTAGCAAAGTACGAATAGTACCAACGATTGTCTAGTAATAAAAAATTATTGCAAGCATATTTGTAAGAAATACCTCAATCCAAACTCGTAGACTTTTGCATTATTGCATTATCAACTGTGTAAATGTTTTATCACAGAGGTTCCCAGCCGGTGCGGGGTACGCGGGAAAATTTCTGGTGGTAGGCGTGAGTAATGTGAGCAATATCATATTAGCAAGCATGCTATAAATAAAAAAAAATCTAACCATTAGATATGAAGTGTTCTAAGGAACTTAATTCAAAAAGCTTTTGAAAACTCTTTGGAGAGCAAACATTTTGCAAAAGTTTGGGAACCCCTGTTTTATCATATGTATCACTCAAACATGGTTTATTGTTTGAGTCTGCTATTTCTACTAGCGTTATGGAAAATTGCTACACTTGGCCTGTTATTTTATTTTACACAGTCAATTTTGGCACTCATTCAACAAATTAGTGACTCTCCCTTCGAGGGTCGTTATTCCGACAATTGCTGAAATTGTGTAGAGTGCGCACGACCTTATTTGACCTTCAGAATTCCTATCCATAGAACTAGACAGCAACAACGAAGTTTAAGTCTTTTATGTGAATCTTGTTTTACGGTTAGTATTGTCTGTCAGGGGTTAAAAAAATTTACAATTGTATGTAAACAACTAACAGTTTAATAATATACAACCCTGAATTTATTTTTTTAAACGAGCCTTAGACAGGACATTGTTTTTGACGGTGTTAACTAATTAAACTCTCAGAGTAATATCAAACTTCTAGCAGAGTAATAGCACTAATTATTATTTCATTTCCAAATTCCCGTAAGTATGATTGTTAACCCAACCTGAAAACACCTGATAAATATAACATTATACCTTAAAATGAACGATTCATGATTTTCAATATTGGCCAAAAGTGTGGACACTTTTTTGAAGTTTTATATATTTTTTTAATTTCATGTGATTACAGAATATATTAATTGTATATCAAATTAAACAATTGTATATCAAATTAAACAATTGTATCAATTGTATATCAAATTAAAAGTAATTTAATCTTTATGAAGATCACTGTGTGCGGAACGCTGAAATAGTCTATGAGACCTTTGGTCCCATATAATCTATATCCAAGGAAACATCAGCAGCAGCATCAAAGTAATTTCATGTAGAAATAAAAATAAATACAGTATTACAATATATGTATTACGAATAAGTTATGCAACTAATAGCATGATCTGTCTTAGTTTTGCAAGTCATTGAACCACCAACTTGTATTGTAATTTCAGCATAAGAGAATCTATTGATTGTGCTTGTTTGTTCTACTAAAATGAGCATAACTTTATTTGTATTACTTTATTTATCCACACTTTTGGCCACCACTGTACTTAATATAATTACTTGTATTCCCAAACCATCAAAAACTTATCTTTTTTATATAAAGTGTTACATTCTTTAATTACTTATTTTCTGAACAGTAGCATATAAATAGTGTTCTCCATTGGAACATAAGTCTTAAACTCTTTAGATCCGACCCTGGAATTGAAAAAGTTTTAAAACATGTCTGCTTGTGTTTTGAAACCTATTTCTTTTATGTCGTTTTTTTTTCTCTTCTTTAGTGAAAAATCGGATATTTCGAAGTGTTTCTTACGTTAGGCAGTTTTGATTTCAAATTTCACGGAAATGCTTTCATAAGAAAAGCTAGTATAGTATCGATGTCTTTAGTATATGATTGAAGCCTTAAGAAACCGGGTGGACTAACTTTGCTCTTAAAGTATTATGTGTTTTGAAAAGAAGATTGCTTTTATAAAGATTTTTCGACGTAATTTCTTTTCAAAAGAAGTAATAAAAATATTTTCAATTGAAGAGTTTTTGATAATTTTTAAAAGTTTTATTTTCAAATATAAAATTGCGTTCTGAGGATGTTGTATTTTATTGAATAACGAAAATGTTTAAAAAATTATTTCACCATGAATTATTATTTCTTTTTGACTTGTGGATAAATATGTGTGACAATGTCCATTAAAGCATATCACCAATCACCATATGTATTATAGATATGCAGATTTTTTAGGCTATGCTAATATATGATATTTAAATAGAAATTAGAAGAAGTATTTTTTAATTAACTATGAAATTTATAAAAGGAATTTACTAACAAAGGTTATACAAAGAAAAGTGGAACTTTAGGAAAGTTTTCGCAAACGCATGAAATTCTATTAAAACACAATAACATGTTTGGACTTTTTTTTTCATTTCTTATTTGAATTTTCAACAGTTAACCTCCCATCTTCATCCCTATTTCATATTGCCCTATGTGGTGCATGAAATACCACCTATACCTTCTTAAAAACTATTTTAATAGGAATTCATACTATTATTTTTCGAAAATGAGAAAGTACCTATGTAAAGTCTATAACAATAAAAGAACGAGTCTGTCTGTCTCTGTGTGTGTATGTCTGTGAATCGCAAAAGACCTACTTAGACTGCTCTAAAAAAATTCGAAATATTTAATATAGATTCCTTTTAATACCGTGTGCACCTGAGGCTTACTTTTTTAAAAAATTTGATTGTGATTTTTAATTAATATAATTAGTTTAAAAAAACGTCATCCACGTGGGATTGCGGGACCATAACAGGGCTGGAAAATACATGGACCGGGCCGAAACGGGGACTTGACGCCATCTTCTATTAGTGTTTGCTTTTTAAGTGCGCATACGCCAACACGAATTTAATTTTGTTTTGATTTTCAATGTATTTTGATAAGTAGGCAGAGCCCCCATAACAGGGCTTCAAAACGCAACGATCGGGCCGTAACAGGGGCTTGATGCCATACTCTGTTGTTATTAGCCTTTTTCTTGCGCATGCGCCAACACGAATTGAATTTAGTTTAGATATTGAGTGTATGGGGAACATTCATGTGATGTCACGCAGTTTGTTATCCTACACCTCTCGAAACACGTGCTAATGTTATCCTATACAGCTCTCGAACCACGTGATAATGTTTTCCTTCTGCTCTAAACTGACTAACCGCTTTTTTTTAACACAGCTATTTGGAATTGAAGCTCAGATGGATATGGCTGTGAATGTCCCCCCATTTTCACAAGTAAGCATGCCTCTAAAAGGAAGCAATATACGAAGTTAACGGGTTCCCATTAAGGCGGGACCATACTGCTAGTTATAAAAAAATAAATCACAAAAAAAAAATTGATTTCAAAATGCAATAAACTATATATAAGTAATAAAAACTTTAGAGGATTTTTTTCTCCAAATTTTGTATCGATTAATATTGAACTTAATGTTTTCTTTCAACCGTTTGAAAAACTAAATAATAACAAATAAAGTGCATTAATTTTAAGCTCTTATCTAAGACATTGATATCAAGTGCCTGAAGTAGGTTTTTTTTCCCATTAATGTCACCCGTTACCATATGCCAACATCAAAATGTGATTTACTGCTGTCATAAAAGAATATTTTTTCCCGCAGATTTCTTAAGTATTTGCACTTGTGGGCGTTAACTATCCATAACAGATTTTGCTGCTCGTCAAGTTTTTTTTCCTTTTTATTAGTTAAAAAAATCCTATTGAGGAGATAATTCAGGCTTTAAGGAGTTAAAAAAAATTAAAGAAACGTTCAAATAATTAGTCAAAAAACATAACTATAAAAAACTGAATGTACACGATGAACGCTTTAAATATATAAAATTTTCACTTTGACTCACATAATATTTTATAAATAACGAGCTCCATAAAAGCACTCTATAATATGAAAAATGTCAAAAGAATCTTTCATATTCTTATATGTATACTTAAAGTTTTAAAAAATCACATTTTTTCCCTGAATAATTCACTAACTGTTTGAAACAGTAGTTAACTATTTAGTTAAATAGTATTTAAATAGAAAATGAAAACTATACACCGTTTCTTCTTTTTTCACCACTCAAGAAATAACGTTACATTATTTTTCCTCATTCATCTTTTGATTATGGTAAATAATTAGTTTTTTCACTTTATGTGACTTATTCACAATAATCTTTGAAATCCATAGTCTTCTTCGATTTCAATAAAGTTACAGAAATTTATTATATTTTATCTATAAAGTCTTACAATGAACAAAAAAATTTATTTTGTTTTATATTTGCGAGTTTTTTGCAAATTGAAACAAACACTTGTGCACCATGGTTTGCAATTATTAAAAACTGATGACATTTACGGGGCTTTTAATTTATGGCCTACACTAAAAATTAAGACAGTTTCCGTAAGGTCTCCATTAATTACTAAGTCAAAGAGCAGGTCAATTATCCAATTTTACCTCGCTACGTCATCGTGCTAAGAACTTGAAGTTACAACAAGACCTATGGTGTCCTACAGCCAACAACCACCATCGAACAGTTTATCAGTAAAGGTGCTGTGGTTTGTTAATTATCTTCGTTTCTCGTTCAATTAGATCTTTAAGATCCATCATATAACATTTCTATTCAAGAGTTTATTACATATTTACCTTTAGATGGTGTAAAGGAAAGACAAAGGAAAAATTCAGCAAATAACCAAAATCAATTCAACCATTTTATATAAGACCAGCCATTTTACATACCTGAAAAAAAAAAGAATATTATTAGTTTACTGGAATTTAAGTAAGCTTCATAAGTTAGAATCACGATTTACAAATAGTTATTTTATATATTAACCTTTATAAAACGAAAACACTTATCTATAATCTGGAACCAAATCATCATTTGTACATTTATTCTAATAAAAAGAATAAAATACCCACTTGTTAAAATTTTTAATCAGATTTTTTTTTTGAAAAAGCAGGTTATTTACTCAGGTTAGCATTAGTTAAAAAGTCAGATTATCATTTCTTTAGGAAATAACTATTACTGCATTTTCTACTATTTCCTGCCAAATTAAGAAATAAAATTGATACGTATGATGACGTAAGTAAATTGATGTAAATAGATTTGATGTAAACTATTTATAAAATTACTATTTATTGATGTAAACTATTTATAAAACAAGCAACAACAAAACAACAATTCTACAACTCTAACCATAAGTTAAATAACAACATCTTCCCTATCAATTCTAGCTCCCCTTTTACACACTTTTACCTATTTTGTTATTTTCTCTTATCACTTCGTGTGAAGTTAATGCAATTTTAGAGTTCTTATAATCAGCGCTTGTAAGCCTCGGTTTGAAGCATGTTCGTTTAGCTGGGTATTTCTTATCTTTGGCTGTTTTCACTTCAGTTTGAGAAACATGGGCGTCGGAAATTAGAAAAAGATAAATAGGTGCTTTTGGTAGCCTACTGCTTTTGACATGACATTCTAGTAATGACGATGTTTCGGAAATATTGGAATTTGAAGATAGTGCCATCAGGAAAAATTTCCAAATTTCCATTTGTAGAGGGTTTAGGAACTTTAATTTTGCATGCAACAATATTTTCAAAAGGGATGACAGTTCTCGATTTTTTTTCTAATCAATATTTACATGAGTATTTTGAATTGTGTTGGGCAGGTTAGGAAATATCATTACTGCACAAGTGAAAGTACAAGTCATTCGCAATATGTAGTTGAAAATTGGTAAGTACTTGATACATTCCACTTATCATTAAAAATGAACTATCAAAAAAACACAAAGCTGTGCAATCAAGTGTTTCGATTTATTAAAAAAATAACAGTTTTCATCAACTTAAGATAGAAATTAAATACTGACAGAATTTTTTCGAAAATGAATAAAAAAATTATTTAGTTTACTTGCATGCTGTTAAAACGTACATGCGCAATCTTTAGTATTCAAAAGTTTAAAAAAAGGCATCGCAGTTTTTAATTATGGTTACAATTGTTAAGTTTCAAAGTTCATTTCTAAACAAGTTTTAATACGAAATGAGGTTGAAAAATAACTGAAATATTAATGAATGAAAGCTATAAAAAACTAAAGAACTTTAAGAATGTTAAGACGAATCCTCAACAAGTAGATTATAAACATCATTTACTACCCAGTAGTTAAGTTTTATTTTTATCCACATATAAAAAAAGATTTTTCATAATTTATTCCATAATTGTTAAGAGGATCCACGCAGACCTACTAATCAATGGTTAATTCTAGTTTGCGCAGTAAACTCATTAACAAAAATGGCGGGAAAATGTGCGTGTTACTCGTTAGGCATTACAATGCTTAGCTATTTCTGAAAGTTATGATAAATGGTTTAAGTATACTTTAGAAAATTTACTTCCATTTAATTAACTATGCCAGGCAACAATGGAGCTTAAGTACTTTTAATCATCTATGAGACAAGAGAATGTGAGCTTTGGTAAATTAGTGGTTTTCACTATTAATTCACAGTGATCTTTGCGCAGCTGTCTTATGGAGGAGTGATTTATATATTGTGAATGGGTGAAGTGTTAGGTTTAGAAATCTGGTTCGGTACAGGACTTTGTTTAATTGTTAAGAACCATATGATATAGATCGTCTTAAGCTTTCTTAAGACTTAGCAGTAGGCATAAATAATATAAGAGGAAATCGATTAAAACTTTTATATGTTTTAACTTAAAAACCAAGTTACAATTACTCCAGTCTCATGGTTCAATTACAGCTAACCGGTAATAAATAAGCTCCAATTTTCATTGCTATAACCTTAATTATTATCAATAAACCAATATTTCCTTTCTTAAGAAACTGCATCTCTGCCAATTTCCAAGCTCTGATTAGTGTTGTACCCTAAAGCCTTCATTACTTAGCAATTTTTTGTAGTTATTTTTAAGTACAATAATAATTTTAGCTTAAGAAAATAAATACTTCACTTTGCTTGCAAGCACTTTACTAACTTTATACATTGTATTGCTCACTTTCATGAATTGCACACCCATTATATAACTAATATTTAATTTGTACAGCCGTAACTAATGCACACAAATAAACTTATACATTTTACTCAAGACCAGACAGCCTGGCTCCTATGAAATATCTCAACACCCTTCATCCCAGGATGGATATGATTGATGTCCCACCCGGGAATAGCCATAAAAGATAACTACCCACCCCTAGTTTAAGGTAAATAAGAAACACGAACACAGTTATTAAATGTAATCCGATGACAGTATTCACACATCAAGTCTCTTTGAATTCTCGAGAGTTGACATTGAGGTGATAACAATTTAATTTTAAGCATATAGTCAGGTCGCCAAGGGGGGGAACCCTGCACTGAGAGGTTAAGTTTTTTTTATTGATGATTCTCATAGATTCGAGGGTGTAGATTACGAATCTGGAAGGTACTTTTTTGGTACCCTTGAGCATTTTTAGTTATTCAAGATGGCGTCTCCGCCATCTTGAATTTTGTAATCTTAATATTTGACGATCTAATCGACAAAAGTGAATAGTTTTTGTCTTTATAGATGCATTTAATAATAAAGATTCACAATTATCAAGAAAATTTCAAAAATAAAAAATTCAAAATGGCGGAATCCGCCATATTGGATTTTTTCACTTTTAATACTTTTGCATTATATTTAACCCAACAAAATATTTATATTTTAACTATATTTTTTATACCTAGTTACTATAGAACATTACTTTGAAGAAAATATTAAAAATCAAGATGGCGGCATCCGCCATATTGGATTTTTTCACCGTTTATATAAAGCGATCCATAGGTCCTAAATTAAAAATTCCTTTTATTTTAGTTATATCTTAATTTTAGTTTCTATTTCAGTTTTAATGTGTAGATTATGAATCTAGAAGATATTTTTTCGCTGGATTTGAGTATTTTTTATATTTAAAATGGCGTCTTCCGCCATATTGGATTTTTTTTTCCTAATTCAATTTTTCGGGTTCTTTTAGGCCAAAATTCATATTTTTTTCTTTTATATGTGCATTTTGTCGCTAATAATTACTTAGAAACTCAAAAAATCCGAAATCAAGATGGCGGCTTCCGCCATCTTGGATTTTTCAGATTCTAATATTTCGTAATCCGCTGGCTCGAAGTTAAAAATTCTTTCAGTTTTACTTGTATATTTTATTATAAAATGCATTGAAATTATCATAAAGTTTTATTTTAACACTTAAAAAACCAAATTCAAGATGGCGGCATCCGCCATCTTGGATTTTTCACCTTCTAATATTTCGTGATCCACTGGCTCGAAGTTAAAAATTCTTTCTTCTTTAGTTCTATTTTTAGTAACAAATGGCTTAAACTACATAAATGAGGAACACAACTGCAAAATATCTGAATTTATGGCCATTCAAGATGGAATCTTCCTCATTTTTACTTTTTTTAACATTAGTATTAGGCGATCTGTTAGCTAGAAATTAAAAATTCTTTCTGTGTTTGGTGTATTTTTACTACAGAATTATCGCCATGCTTCTTTCTAACTGAGTACAAATATGTAAACTCAAGGACCAAGTTGCTTAGAGTTGCCAAGTCCCTTAGAGTTGCTGGCTTTAAAGTTTTTCTGACAATCCTTTTTGGACAATGGCCTATGCTTTTATGTAGTTTCAATCCACTATTAATTCATTCCAAACTCCGGCATGTGTCTCATATAACGAGATCCGAGTTTTAAAAAGTTCTTTAACACATTTTCGGGTTTTTTTCCATTTCTCTTAAATAAAATGCAGGTAGAATTGGCGAGCAACTTCAATATGAAGGGACCAATATCTTGCCCTTCCAGCTCCCACATCCCTTGAAGAAAACTGGTTTCAATAAACAGTTCTCCGATACTCTGCTAGTGTTGCAATTCGTCAAAACCCTTTATTTTTAAAACTGACCAAAGATCTCCGCTGCAGTTTGGCTGAGATTCTTCATATAAATCCCGCATGACTTATTTTGCAAGCATTCTTGAAGTCCTGAAGTTTTGGAAAATACGACGCCCGTCGCCAATAGCCCTCATGTAGCTCTAGCGCGACGATAATTCAAAACCTAACCTAACCTGAAGTTTTGGAAACTTCTTCCCTTTCTGCATCTGTTGGACTCCTACAAACACACTAGGCATAACTTTGGATAGACCACTGCCCAATATTAACCCCACACAACCTATAAAACTTATCAACATGATGATTTGCAAAGCCATCCTACAAAACTGATGATCCCAAGTAAATGGTAAACTCTTGACCAGCTCATTTAGTGAGTCCCTGGGCTCCTGCTAAAGATGTCATGGTTGTATCTGTATTCTGGATATGAATCAGGTATCGTGTCTAACAGTGGTTGATACTTTACAGCAGTTCCTGGCTGAATCTGAAATTCATATTTTCAGCCAATTTAAGTATCTATTCAACTCTGGATAACGTTCTGAGAATGTCTTTGAATAATTTGAAATCTTTATCTCTATAGCATTGTAAAGAGAAACTTTTCCATCACATAATAGTCTAAGCTGTAACTCTGTTATATTAAAGAACATTCAAGAGTCAGGTGGTTTATTTTCAAGATTACATGAACGATCTTTAGGTTGTAAGGTATAGGGATTTTGACATTTCTTATTTTTTTGTATTGTTGAAATTGTATCCCTCTAGTTTTCTAATAAATAGATTACCACTTCTTCTGGTTGAATACATTATTTCTTCCAGAGTCTTCTGAGTGTTTACTAACTCTTGAACCCATATTTTTATAATTGTACCACTCCACGAGATCTCAGCAAGTCCAAAGCCATTACTTCGCTTCATAAACTCCTCCTGCCATTACCTAAGAGTATTCTTGTTTGAAACGAGGAAGCATTTTATACGAGTAGAGCTCTTAAAAGAGCTTGTAGTAGCAATTTTGCCGGATGAATAACAAAATATTTAAAATACTTACTTTAATATGGTGGAAAACATCTTCAATATTTTTCCTTCAACAATCATGGTTTTAAAGTATTTTAAACACAATACGCAAAAAAACTGAAAGAATTTTTAATTTCACTCCAATGGGATTACGTAATATTAGAAGGAAAAAAATCCAAGATGGCGGAAGCCGCCATCTTGAATTTGGTTTTTTAAGTATTTAAATAAAACTTTATGATGATTTTAATGCATTTTATAATAAAATATGCAAGTGAAACTGAAAGAATTTTTAACTTCAAGCCAGTGGATCACGAAATATTAGAAGGTGAAATATCATAGATGGCGGATGCCGCCATCTTAAATTTGGTTTTTTAAGTGTTAAAATAAAACTTTATGATAATTTTAATGCATTTTATAATAAAATATACAAGTAAAACTGAAAGAATTTTTAACTTCGAGCCAGTGGATCACGAAATATTAGAATCTGAAAAATCCAAGATGGCGGAAGCCGCCATCTTGATTTTGGATTTTTTGAGTTTTTAAGTAATTACTTACGACAAAATGCACATATAAAAGAAAAAATTATTAATTTTGGCCTAAAAGAACCCGAAAAATTGAATTAGGAAAAAAAATCCAATATGGCGGAAGACGCCATTATAAATATAAAAAAATACTCAAATCCAGAGAAAAAATATCTTCTAGATTCATAATCTACACATTAAAACTGAAATAGAAACTAAAATTAAGATATAACTAAAATAAAAAGAATTTTTAATTTAGGACCTATGGATCGCTTTATATAAACGGTGAAAAAATCCAATATGGCGGATGCCGCCATCTTGATTTTTTATATTTTCTTCAAAGTAATGTTCTATAGTAACTAAGTATAAAAAATATAGTTAAAATATAAATATTTTGTTGGGTTAAATATAATGCAAAAGTATTAAAAGTGAAAAAATCCAATATGGCGGATTCCGCCATTTTGAATTTTTTATTTTTGAAATTTTCTTGATAATTGTGAATCTTTATTATTAAATGCATCTATAAAGACAAAAACTATTCACTTTTGTCGATTAGATCGTCAAATATTAAGATTACAAAATTCAAGATGGCGGAGACGCCATCTTGAATAACTAAAAATGCTCAAGGGTACCAAAAAAGTACCTTCCAGATTCGTAATCTACACCCTCGAATCTATAAGAATCATCAATAAAAAAAACTTAACATCTCAGTGCAGGGTTCGGCCAAAAATCGGGGTTTGGCGACCTGACTAATAGAAATATATTTTATTCGGCTACATAGTTAATTTAAATAGACTGATATTTTTTCTATGGTTTCAGCAAACATTTCAGAGAAGTATGGCAGATCTCCAATTTACATAGAAATAACAATACATATCAATAAACCCATACATTTTTCTCAAGGCAAGGGATACTGCCTAGCTCAGTTGAAATATCTCAACACTCCTTCGTCCCCCAGGATAATTATGATTAATGCCTCACCCAAGAGGACTCATATAGGGGAGAGTGTTGTACCTTGGGACAATTTTTACATTTTAATTTTTTTCTTCGATAATTATAGTTAAAATAAAAATTTAAAATCAGCATTTCAACACACCAATATGTTCCTCTATAATACATATTTCTTAAATTCTGACAGCTTGAAATTAAAAAATTGACACTCATTTAAAGTAGAGAGGATAAACTCTCCTAAGGTACAACATGATGTTGTACCTTGGGAAATGCTTTATAATTTAGTCAATAGTCATACGATTGAACTAATTTGTGCCAGGAAACAACCTTTTTTTCAAGGAAATACACAAATAAAACTTCAAAATTTGAGAATAATTTAAATAGAAAATCAGAATTATATTTTCAAACTTCAATCATTATAAACTATATCCAAAACAAAGCTGAGTTGTAGTTTACATGTTTTGTGGAATTGCTCTTAAAATAAATAATAAAAATATTTTTATTTATCCAAATTATTAAGAATCATGAATATCTTAAGTATTACCCTATGTATGGGTATGGGTATGGGTATTTTACATACATATTCCGACTTGTGTGCTTGCTCAGTGAGCCGCTTATAAGTCTTCGTCAATTACCCTATGTATAATCATGTATTGTACCTTGGGACCTGTCTCAAGGTACAATACACTACATGGTTTAAATAAAAGCAAGATAGTGGCCAATCTAAATGCATAATCATTATTTTCTCATAACCAAAATATTTTAAAATCTTCTCTTTTATGAAGAAAATAAAAGTCAGTTGACTTTTTGTAAAAGTACAAAGGTAAAAAATTACATTAGAAGGAGAAAAATATTTACTTTGGGGTAATGAAAACTCATTTTTTGTCCCCAATTCATCAATTCAATGATGCTAGTGTTAAATTTTATTATGATGATGTCTGTCGGTTAAGGCTACTATTAGAAATAAACAATGTATGGATATTGCCAATAGATTCTTATAAATTGTCAGTGTCCCAAGGTACAACACTCTCCCCTACGATAACTATCCAAACGAAATTTTAACTTTCTAACAAGCATAAAGCTAGTTTTTTAATGTAAACCTTTGACATAATAATACATGTAATGTCTTTAAATTTTTGAGGGTTGGAATTGAGTAATAGCTCCATTTTTAACATAAAAATGCCTCGTTTGGTCACTGTGTTAATTGAATAATTTGATACTTTTCTCCATTCTCAGTAAAACTTTTAAAGAAATATTTCTGATTTTTAATTTACATATTCATAACCAAAGCATCTCAATAAAACCATACATTTTTCTCCAGACAAGGCATCCTAGGCTCAGATAAAATATATCAACACCCTTTCAACCCCAGTACAGATACAATTGAATAAATAGTACAGCGGAAAAACCACTTGATTTTGTAGAAGGCTTTCCTCAGTAGTCCTCTTTGGCGATGATAGCGAGAAATCGCCTAAACTGGTGTAAAGAAACCGGTTAGTTTTTCTTTCGCGGCAACTCTGATACACGTTTGTACCGCGAATGAAGAACCGAAAGAAAAAACGGTTTCCTGTCGCCAATGTCCGCAGAGCAGACACAATTACGGAAAGACTCGTAATAAATTTAGCGGTTGTTCCCGTGTACTCTTCAATTAATCTCTCACAACAAATATCAGATAACTATCAAAGCCTAGTAAAAATTACGGCTAAATGATGAACATAAAGCGAGTTATTAAATACTATCCAATGACAGAATTTACTGATCAAGTCTCTGTAAATTCTTCAGGGATGGTATTGGGCAACAAGTTCATTTTAAACATAAAAAATATATCATTTAGTTGAATTTAGTTTAGTGAAATTTCCTTAAATTTATGCTACGAGTAAGAATTGGTCGCATCCATGCCTCAACGCCTAAATGCAGTAATCAAGGCACAAGGATAATCCAGAAAATATTTAAAGTGACTTGATCGAATACTTTTTTCCCCACAAAGTGATGATCGGAAACTTTTTTCCAGCACGGTTCACTATATTTTCTAGTAAAAAATGTCAACTACAATTATATTTTCTGTTTATATTTGATATTCTTTAACTAATTTAGTCATATTTCACAAAAACCCTCAAAAGTTTGAAAAAAATATTAAAATTGTAAAAGAATGACGACTGATGTGAACGTATCGTCGGCACTGCTTTCGGTGATCGGATACTTTTTGCCAGGGGTTGTAGAGGGCGCAATCACTGACATTTGTCATTTGTCAATACTGATCTTCAATTAACATAGCCCTAAATAATACATATCAATACATTTTTCTCAAGACAAGTCATCCTGGGCTCAGACGAAATATCTCAACACCCCTTCGACACCTAGAGGGACATGATTAATGTCTCAACCCAGAGGACCCATGTAAGATAATTACCCAAACCTAGTTTTAGCAAAATAATAATAAACATGAATTTTGAAGGTAAATGCTAACCCATAGCAGTTTTTACTTATAAAGTCTTGATGGTTGTCATTGAAGTGATAGCAATTTCAATTTAAACACAAGAATATTTAATTGGGCCCTCGTGATAATTAAAATATATTATTCAGTTTTTCGTGATTTTAGCAAACATTTCAAAGAAATTCTAGAAGCATGATGGATACTCAATTTACATAGCCATAATCAATACATATCAATAAACACATGCATTTTTCTCAAGACAAGACATCCCGGGCTCAGATGTAATATCTCAACACCAGTTCACCCCCAGGACGAATATAATTAATGCCTTCCCCAAGAGGACCCATGTAAGATAACTACCCAAACGTAATTTTAGCTGATAAATAAAAATTAATCTATTTATTAAATGTTAGGCTATGCAGTAATTTCACACACATTTCAATGAAATTTAAGAAGTATGACAGATCTTCAATTTGCTTAACTATACCCAATACATATTAATAAACCTAGCTAGCTCAGATGAAATATATCAACACCCATTCGCCCCAGGACGGATATGATTAATGCCATATCCCAGAGGACCCATATCAGATAAATAACCAAACCTATTTTTAGCTAAATAATCATCATAAAGCTAGTTATTAAATGATATCCTATTCAGTTATCAAGTCTATGTAAACTAGTGAGAGTTGGCATTGTAGAGGTAAAAATTTCATTTTAAACATAAAATATATCATTCGACCACTGTGTTAATTAAAATAAATTGAATGTGTTTTTTTACCTATTTCAGCAAAAAAAAAATTTATATGAAATGTATACTTCACCCCCCCCGTACCCCCGATGAATATGATACATAATTAACACCAGGTGAACCATATAATAATATGGCAGCATTTTATTTCTCCGTTTCAGAAAACTATTTAGGGTTGGCATTGAAGTGGTTTCGGTTTTATTTTAAACGAAAAATATTTTATTTGAGCACTGTGTTAATTGCAATACATTGATTATTTTTCCAGATTATAATCAATCTTTCAAACGAATTTAAGGCAAAAGACTGATGGTCAATTTTCATAGCCATAATCCAATATCAATAAACCCATACATTTTCCTCCAGACAAGGCATCCTAGCCAGCTCAGATAAAATATATCAACACCCCTTTCGCCCCCAGGACGGATATGATTAATGCCTCACCCCAGAGACCCATATAAAATAACTAACCAAACCTATTTTAGCTAAATATTAAACAAAAAGCATAGTCTATGTAAATTCGTGAGAAATGGCATTGAAGGGGTAAAAATTCCATTTTAAAACATTAAATATATCATTTGGCCACTGTGTTTATTAAAATAAATTTATTGTTTTTTTCTCGATTTCAGCAAATCTTTCAAAGAAATATTTTTGATCTTCAATTTAAAAAAGCCATAAAAGGATTTATCAAGAAGTGCATGCATTTTTCTCAAGACAAAGCATCTCAGCTTCAGGTAAAATATCTCAACACCCCTTCATCCCCGGACGAATATGAATATGATACATAATTAAACCCAGTTGACCCATATAAGACTATGCCAGCATTTTATTCGTCACGTTGAAAATATATCAGTTTCATTTCAAACAAAAATATTTCATTTGAACACTGTGTTAATTGCAATACATTGATCATTTTTCCAAATTATATCAAATCTTTCAAAGGAATTCAAGGCGAAAGACTGATGGTCAATTTACATAGCCATAAACCTATACATATCAATAAACCCATATATTTTTCTCAAGACAAGGCATCCTAGCTAGCTCAGATGAAATATCTCAACACCCCTTCGCCCCCAGGACGGATATGATTAATGCCTCACCCCAAAGGACCCATATAAGATAACTACCCAACCGGAAAAACTGCGCTTCTTTCGCTTGTATCGAAGCCTAAGCCGAAAGAAAAACATATCCCGCGCAGCGTCCATACATCACATGTGGAAGAAATGAGGAATGAACCCCAAAAGTGTCGTACAAGACATAGCCATTTAGCGACGGTTACCTAAGTATTATCCAGGGATTTTCACTGCCGGGCCATTACATTTCTCTTCTCTATAGTGTGATAAATTGAACTGTGGTATTATAGATACATAATATCCACATTGGCGCTGCGGTATAATATTCCTTTGTATCGGATTTTTGTAATTGGAGTTTGGGATTTTAATGGGGGAGCTGATATATGATTCTGGGCAATATCCAGCTTTGTAAATATAGATAGTGGAAGCGAATTTCTTGTGAGACGGCAGGGTCTAATACTAAACTCAAAAATTTATTCCAAGGGGTATTCAAAGTAGATATATCGAATTTAGCAAAGGAGATTCACGTGTTTTAATGTAAATGATTATAATTTTACATCTCACTTTTAAAATACACCAAATTTAATAATGGAATTAAAAATCAAAATAAATTAATTTGATGTTTAATATCACGTTTTAGCCACGTTTTATTTCACATTTAGCGTTTAGTGTTGTACAAGACGTAGCTATTTAGCGACGGTTACCTAAGTTTTATCCAGGGATTTTCACTGCCGGACCATTACATTTCTCTTCTCTCTAGTGTGATATATTGAACTGTGGTAATATAGATACATAATATCCACATTGGCGCTGTGGTATAATATTCTTTTGTATCGGATTTTTGTAATTGGAGTTTGGGATTTTAATGGGGGAGCTGATATAAGATTCTGGGCAATATCCAGCTTTGTAAATATAGATAGGGGAAGCGAATTTCTTGTGAGATGTCAGGGTCTAATACTAAACCCAAAAATTTATTCCAAGGGGTATTCAAAGTAGATGTATCGAAAAAGTTTAAAAATCATATTTGTGTGTTGCTATGCATATTTGTATAATTTTATTAGTTGCATTTAAAATGCACCAAATTTAATAACTGAATAAGTTTTAAGACCTAAAATAAGAAATTCGAAGTTTTATGCCGCGTTTTATCCATTTAAAATTTGTTGCGAAGTATAAAAAAAAAAGAGTTAATATATGCAAATAAAACAAAACTGTTTTCCGCCCTTTAATCATACCTCATTATCATAAAAATGCAGAAGATATTGAATTAATATTTCCGTAATGAAATGGATTGAAATTTTTAGAAAATGCGGAATTGAAAATCTCCATGTAAAATAGATTCAACTAAATACCCCAAAATACCAGCAGCTTTAAGATAAAATTTATAATGCATCCACATAAAACAGCCCAACAACAAAAACATAATGTATACAAAATTATTTCAGCATCTGAATAGAAACCCCATATTTTTTGTTCATATTTCCACATAATAAGCCATATGAATCTGATGGTAGGTGATGGAAATTTTTGAAGATTTGCATTGTCATTGCTTATCAAAATGCTGTGATTCCATCTCGACACATAATGCAGTTTTGAAAATTTCCTCTCGGCTTTTGGATGCATGTGTTAAATCATTTATGAGGAAGAGAAAGACATGAAGCCGTGCTTAAAAAGCTGGCAAAAATGAATATCAACGGAATGTCAAAGTATGTTATGAGTTTTAGAAAAATAAATGTCGGAAAAAAACTTTTGGTATTGTTTTTGAGACAGGGATAATAAAGTTATTCCTTTCATTTTCAAAGATGGTTTGTTCACTTACATTTTGTTTTGAAGAATTGTTTTTCTTGTTATATTCTGTATGATCTAAATTTGTTTGGCATTTTTAACACCTCAGATGCATATGTTTTTTTAGCATTTTAAACACT
The DNA here is from genome assembly GCA_023701765.1 of Hylyphantes graminicola. Lineage (NCBI taxonomy): Eukaryota > Metazoa > Arthropoda > Arachnida > Araneae > Linyphiidae > Hylyphantes > Hylyphantes graminicola. Next base: position 49,132,971 of record CM043115.1, on the reverse strand, counting down.
TTTTTCAGGATTGTTAAAATGTTTAGAACATATATGAGGGCACATTTCGACTATACAACGCTGAAATATTTCATTTTTTTTTTTAAATCAAGTTTAATTTTTTGCACTAAGTGTATATCATTGTTAATTTAATTAAATTCTTAAAAACAAGGAAGCAATATTTTTATCTTTAAATATTAATATCGTTTTAAAATTTAGCCAATCGTTGAAAAAAATAATTGGATACACAATTAATAGATAAATGAGATTTTTTTTAAATTGAAAAGAACCCTTTTGTTAAAATAAATGAGAAATTATATCCAAATACCCCCAGTCCTTGTCATGTACAATATTTTCTCCTGATGTAGGGTCGGATCCATTTTATCAAATATATGGGATATATTTATGACTCTTTTAATATAGCGCGTCGTTTTGCCACATAACGTTAATATATTTATAAGTGATAATTTTTACGCAAAGAAGACATAGAGGTTCATTTGAATTATTTAAAGTTTTTTATACTTATTAAGTTTCTAATGCATATTTAACCGTTGGCAAAGTTTAACCCTACCCGTTTCTACCTTAAAATGGTACCCATCTCCGTTTATATAGCGTTAGACCTGAGGTACCAATTATAGAAATTGTTCATTTCTGAGTGTGAATACGCAGTTAACTCTCAAGGAAGCCTTGGTACTCTTCATCGACACCCCAATAAAAAAAAACGAAGATCTAAGTTTGATGTACTCCTGATCTACCGAACCCATGTACGAAACACATTACAGGAGTCAAGAGATCTGAGAACTTCATCATCAGCGCAATGCTCCAATAATATACATTATACAAGCACATAAATACAATAAAGTGATCTGCGCTAGTAAGAAAACAATTTTAGGCACATTTACTAACAAGATCGAGTCAGTCAATAAACATATGCACAGTAAACTTCGACATTTGAAATGTAAACATATGCTGGTATTGTTAGTAAGAAAAGTAAAAATTTTGATCATACATAAACTTATACTGTAATATAAATAGTTTATATATAAAACTATAATATTCTCTTACAGAGATTAAAAAATAATAAAAATATTCTGTTTAATAACTTGATTAAATATCTTTGTAAAAAAGACATTTTTATGCGCATCTTCGAGAGGTTAAAAACACAAATCCTATTGGTTTTAATATATTTTCCTCAAACTGAGCAATAAAACTTTTAAATACCTAAATAAAAGAAAAAAAACTCTAGTTTTAAAGTGTAAGACTTAAGACAGCACTTTTATTCGTGTTCTGTTTATTTAATGTTTTATTAATTATTAACGTAAATACCTAAGCAAAAACAAATACTCGATTTGCTCAAGTACTGGATATACATAAAAAAATAGTTGTTCATTTAAAACTTAAAATTGCAAATTAAATCAAAGTCGAAACTTCAGGTTCAAAAGAAAACGGTCATAAAAATCCTAATTGTTTTTAGAGAAATTCCCTAAGGTCATGAAACTAATAACTTCAGAAAAGAAAAAGCCCGACTTTAATGAATCCGAAAAAAAGGAAGAGGGATTTATTTATCGAAGAAATGAAAAAAATAAATTATTCCAAAAGGTGCAAAATAATGAGCTCTCATATTTTTCTCGGTGTTTTTCTCCCCGCATCGTCAAATCGTCATTTGACGAATTTTTATTTATTATTTCGCTCATCACAAAACGGAAGTGAGAGGAAAAGAACGATTCTTCTATATTTTTACTTCAGGAGAAGAATGACTTAGTTTCGGAAAAGACGACTTTTTTTTAACCTTTATCTTTTGCCCACACCAATCGAACCCGAAAAGTCGTGAAACCTGTTTAAGTCTTTGAATTTTTCAAACACCTATAGCACACCCGACGCAAAGTTGCTCTATATTGTGAAGATTGTTTTATTTTTGTTGTGGTACAATATTTACTGCGTCGTATTTATTTCAAGATAACATAACGCAGTTCTAGTCAGATAATTTTTTCCTATAACTAATTGGTAACATAAAAAATTATGAATTTTAAATATTCTATGCTCACTTACAATTTTTTAAATCGTAAAAAATAATGCGAAAACAATCATAACACTATATAATAATCCAACTCCTCCCTACCTAAATACAACACCTAATGGTACGATGTAGTCTTTTGTTGCAAGCTGTAATAAAAATAAGTATTTACTGGTTTTTTAACATGGCTTGCAACAGGAGTGCCCCCATTTTACTTAATAAATAAAATAGTTCAATAATTGCTTATGGACCTTTACTTCTCTTGAACTATGTGTTGCGTTAACGTATTTTTTTAAATAGTTATTATTATAGATCAGCTTACTAATTTTTCGGATTCAGGTCGTCCGATTTTTTTGCGTATGCAATGGCATTCGCAAACACACAAAGAAAAATCAGTGTTTCATTTATGTTGGACCATTACAAAGAGTGCATTCAAAGGAAAAGTTAGATTGTATATATTTTTTTCTTTAAGATATTTTGTACACACTAAAATATAAATGAATAGGTATTGTGCCTTTGGTATGGCACATATTAATCAGTCGGGTTAACCAGAAGAGAAATCTTATGTATAATCACAATTTACACTTGGCCTTTTATATGCTTCTGTAAAATTACACAAATTTTACATTTGAAGTAAGAAATCAGTTATCCTATTAAACCATGAAACATTTATCATTTTATCTTCTAAGATACGCAAATTATATTTTGCAGTAAAACTAAAATAATAAACTAGCATTGTCAGTAAGTATTATAATTGCAGTCGATGCGGGGCTTGTACAGTGTTGACCAAAAGTTTGGATTTTTTTTTAATTTCCATGTAACTTTGTGCTTGTAAAATATTATTAATTTTTACTTAAATACAAACGTTTATACATTAAATTGAAGGTAATTTAATGTAGAATTTACTAAGAAAAATTGCCAAATGTGAAAATCAATATATTCTACAAGCACACAATGTTGGTTGAAAATCAGAAACTTTAAAAAAATTTCCACACTTTTGGCCACCACTGTAAAGTACATGTGTTTATTCCACTTTAGCTCTAAAGTACAGACACGCTAGTGCTAATTTCGGACGAACTCGTGTTATTTTTCTTCAGAAAACGGCAACAAAAAAAAAGAGCAACAAATGGAATCACAGTTTTCGGGCAAATGGGGTTTCTTTGTAAAGTTTGACCTAAAGCGATGCAACAACAGCTGAAAAAGAGGAAAAGCGAAGAAAAAAATTCTTTTTGACGGTTAACTGTTTGTAACGCTTTCGTCAAGAATTTCTCAGAAGTATCGGTTAGGTGATCTGGCAACACCCTAATGTCGTCTGCAGATGGTCGTGTTTCATCTTGGAGCTACAAATATCTCTTGTAATAGTAAAGGGGAAAAATGGAACATCGGTTTGTGGAGAACAAAAATAGTAAATGGAAGAGTGTGAAAAAAAGATTTTTTTTTCTTTTCAAGAAGAATTTTTATACGTTTTATATCCAAGAAATGTAATCGCTTTAGTGTATAATGAAAATCATGTATTTTTTATATTTATTTTGAAGTAACTCTAATCTAAAATATTTAAAATTCCATTGACGTCTTAATATCTTATATTCAAATTGGCTAATTTCTTGCTGAAAATAACTACTAACTAACCAGCAGAAGTTTGCTATAACTAACCAGCAGCTGTACTTATAAGTAATTTTTACCAATAAAAGATTTATTTTACTTAAAAAGTTGAAAACCATTTAATGCAGACATGGTAAACAATCTTAAATACCTAGATATACGGTGTTTTAATTATTAAATTGATCGATTTAATTTCAATTGAAATAGTTCTAGCACACATCCGATTACACTATGTTTGAGATTTGAATCCAGGCCTTCTCTACAAGAGGCGTATTACAAACCACATTGGCCATGGAAGGTCGTAACACAGAAACAAAATTGGAAATTATATAAAAGAAAACAATCAATTTTTCGAATTGGCTAAAAATATCATGAAAAAAATTACTATATGAAAAAAATTACAATATGCATACCATAAATGGGGGAAACAGCGATTTTTTTTTCAAGTTTAGGATGGGATAATACCTTTTTATGACCATTTTGTCCGTTTTCGATGCATATAGTAAAAAACCTATAAAATATTTTTTTCTAAACTATATTTAAGTAAATTTCAGTATTGTAGTAAGGTTACTTTTTTGACACCTAGGGAAAAGTTCCTTACAAACATCGAAACGTTATATAATATTTCATGACTGAATGTTATCAAAAAGAAATGATACAACATTTAGAATATTTGTGTCAAATCAGCGAAAAAGTTATATAGTTAAAGTTAAACGTACCTATAACCACATTCTAAACTTTAAATACACATTTCCTTCTTCAAACGCCCAAGCCTTTCCCACGAACCCGGTTATAAAAAAGTACAACCACACCCTACGAATGCAAAACCACGAACTTCCGTATGCATAATGTACGATTTTCAATCTGCACATTGAAAATTTCCATTAGTCAATCCATCCCAATACCCAATCCAAATATTTCTGGAGCACAACAAATCTGACTCTCAAAATCATCCTTCTCCCAAAAAAGTGGCACGAATTTCCCCAATGGCGAGTTATAGTGACAGAGAAAAGCGATACAACCATTTCATTTTGAGGATTTTTAATGGCCAAGGAATATTTGAAAGTCAAATTTCACATTTCCAGAACACATAACAGCAAAGAGAACGTTGCGTAAAAATATGGAACCCCAACGATGTTAAATAAATAATAACGGACACTTTACCAGTTTATTTTTATATATCACATCCAAATGCCATATTTTATTTAAAAATTTTAAAATGTAGAATATTTTGAACTCTACGTGGAACGTGACTATCTTATTGGGTTAGAATCACAGTTAAAAGACATTCTTGTAAACAATACTGTAAGCAAAATATTAAAAGTGGAAGATTTCCGTTTAATTTTAAAGAATCATTTTATAGCTGTTTAAAACATATTTGACATTTGTATTTCTATGGAATTAACTAACTGTATAAAATTCTTCAAAAAAATGTATTTGCTCTTGAATAAATAGCTGTAATTTGAAAATTCAATATAATATATTCGTAATATTTTTTTTAGATTAGAACCTGACGGTATTTGTTAATCTTTCTTCATCCTTCATTTCTTTTATTAAAATAAAAATGAATGTGTTTTGCATATTGTCGCTGTTAACATTTACTTAGATAAATATTATACAAAAAAAAAAAACTTATTTATTACAACAAACTAATTAAATTGAGTAACCTTTTTTTAGTTAATGAAGAACACCATCACACAAAGTTTTTCACCTACGATTCAAAAGTTTACTATAACTTTGACTTTTGATTAGTTTGATGATAATTTTACGCTAAAAATCTTTCAATCAATGACACTATTTGCTTGTTTTTAATGGAAGCCTCAGTAGTTTTATTTTATACCTGGGGCTAACGCATTTTATAGGTTCAAATCAAAATTTAAATTTCATATTTGTTTCTTTAATCACTAATTATTCATTATTTTTAGATTACCACATTGATGTTATTTGTGAAAACACTGCAAGGAAAGCATAAAGGTAAATATTTTGTTGATAAAATTAAATGACAAATTCCAGATCTATGGCCTAAATTGCTATAAATATGCATTACTTTTAGATTATCTTTATGTTATTTGTGCAAACACTGTAAGGAAGTTATAACGTAAGTATTTTGTTTTAAAAAATTACGAAACCAAAACCAATATTGGCCAAAAATAACTCTCAATTCCGCATTCTTACCTCACCAGTTATCATGTTTATTTTTAGATGCGTCTTTCGGGTATTTATTTTGTGGCCGACGGCTGAATGGAAATACACACAATAAATGGTTAATAAACGGAGTAACTAAGAGGCCCCGTGTAAATGGGATTAGGCCGACGAAAGAGTACGGATCGGAATCAAAAACGGAAGACACTTTATGCCTTGGGCTTGAAACTTTCCGTTATTTATAGCATGTGTAATGACATCAATACTGTAAAAAAGATGTAAAGCTATTACTCTTTTATGCGAGAGTATTCTCGGAGTATAGAAATGTAAATAGCCTGTTTAATGCAGGCTTTTCCCGATATAAATCAGAAAAGGTTTATTTGGAACATCAATATGTAGGATGAAATGTGTATAAGCATTGTGAAGGAAATCGTTTTTAAGTACTTTTTGAAAGCATTTTTATTAGTAAGCTTTCTAAAATGAGGCATATAGCAATGTTATACATTGGAAATAAGCATACGTATTTGCTTAAGGGTCATGTGAGCCACCGAATTTCAACAAAATGAATAAAATTCATTACATTTATTTAAAAATGAAATCTAATTGAATCCACATATTATTAATTAAGTAATAATAAATCCAATAAAGGAACTACAATCAATGAAAATAATAGTTAGAATTACTACTTTATAACTTTAACTGAAAGTTGAAAGTATAAAAAGAAACAGAAGGTTCAAAATTAAAAGTTTGTTTTTATATATCTTAGTGTATATTTTTTTAAAAATTATTATCAAACATTAATTAGTTATGTCAGCAACAAACCAGAAAAAAACGTGAACTAAGGTTTCAGCACAAAATTTTAGCCTTAATAATTAATAATAATAGACTTTAAAACACACAATCCAATATACATTTTTATTTACTTATTAGTTAAAGAGCACATAATTTAAGAACATAGCAGCTACATTCTTTTACAAAATTTCTAACTTTCTCCAGAATAAAACTTTTCCTATTTAAATGTAGAAGTGTCTTTATAGTGCGAATGTTGAGGTCTTGGCCCATAAAACAGCTGAAAAATGAGTACCTCGTCTCAAGCATCTTTGAACAGAACAGTAAGTTTATTTCTGCTGAAACAATTTCTTTAGACTGCGATTTTAAGATCCATCTGCATTATTCGGAAAACTCTGGTAAATAAGGTACCTACTGCTGAGAGAGTGTTTTATGGTTGTTTTGTGTTTTGAAGGACTTCCATTTTGTTTTGCTGTTTGTTGTTCTTTGGAAAATTTATGATAAGGGATTTACTATGAGTGTTTAGTAACGAAGCTATTTTTAGACACGATTTGAATTGTAAATAAGAACGAAAGCAACACGGAAATGAGGAAGTATACGTGTCGCCATTTCAAATGAAATTATTTAAAAATAGAAAGTTACTTTTAATAAAAATTTATTTATAATAACTTCTTGCCTAACATATTAAATCAGATGGTTCAAAAGTTTAACTACACATTAAACATATTGAATCCGAAAAAAAATTAGTATCAATGTTATGTGAATATGCTCTCAATCAACACCAAATAAAACAAAATTTAACAATTAACAAAATTAAATAATTAATTGGCAGATTCGATTCATCAATAACAAAATTAAATAATTATTTGACAAATAATGTTTACTGAGTAATCGTGGCACACAAACGAAAACGTTGTGGATACTTTTGCGCTTATGCATTACTTTTTCTTAAAAAAAATACTATATAACCATCACAAAAATTAGCCATAAAATCTAAAAGTTAGTTACTTTTCTTAAAAATATATAAGCCAGAGAAGAAATTCTTTTGCATAAATCTTATTATCAATATTTAATAAGTAAACATTAAAAGAAGTTTAGAAAAATGTAATAACACAAAATTTATTCACGTAAGAACGATACACTTAAATATCATAGGAACACAAATTAAATTATCAGTTAAGGTTACATGAATCTTTTTGTCAATATCTAGCAAGAAAACTTTGAAAGTGTTTAAAAAATTATACAATACAAAATTAATTCACATAAGAATGACAAACTTAAAAATATAGGCGCATAAAGAAAACTATCAGTTTTAAATATAATTAGTGTAAAATATTAATTAGTTACAAAGACCTGTAAGTTAGATCTAACATGTTGCATCACTTTTAAAGAATTTTATTAGATTATAAAACATTTGCATATTTCCGTGAATGCCTTAGAAATAAAAAGGATTCTATTCCTTTTCAATTTTAGGATATATTGCAATCACTGTAGTGGGTTTTATTGTTCTTCTATGTAATTCGAATATTTGCGATAACTTGTATATTTTATTTATTTTTATATTATTTTCTACTTTTGATGACTATCAAATTCGATTCCAAACCCACAAAAAAAAAAGCTCAAATTCCAAAAACACTCATTTCCGAAGACGATCCCCCTCTGTATCAGAGTCCCCAGGAAAACAAATTGAACTGATTCGCTTTCATTTTATAACTTTCCTCAATCATAAACGTGCAGAGGTATACGCTCCTACAAATAAAACTGAATAATACAAATCAATACTCGAACCCAAGAAGTTCTGCCATATTGCTCTGGTGACACATGTCCCTAAACAATCTTTGGGAGAGAGACGAGAGACCCGTTTGGGAAATAAACTCGTTGTTTGCTCTGGATTTCAGCGACAGTCATTGTAATTCCATTGATGTCATCTATCTGTCTTTTGTTTTTTTACTGGAAACAAACAAAAGGACCGTACTTGAAAACAAATTTCCGACAACTCGGTTATTCTTAAAATAAAGGGATCGAGGGACGCAATAAATAAAAGTTTTGGAGATTGGGTGAAGACATGAGAAGTTTATCAAGATTGGTTTTTTTTTTTTACTTTTTTTATTTGATAACAGGCATTATAATTATTTTTAACTTATTGGTATTATTATTTTTTTGCTTGGTAATTTTATAAATTTAATTCATTGAATAAGTTTTATTCTTATGAATTAACCAACTTTGTCTAATGCGAGTCATTATCAATATTGAAAACAATGTTACAGTGTTTTTAGTTTATGATGAATAGCAAATATTTTGACGTTTGAAATATTATGCAAATTTATATTTTTTTATACAAAAATGTTGCTTTATGTACAAAATATATATAACGAATACATATCGAAAAGATTTTTTTATATAATATATTTTTCATTTCTTCTTGTATATAGCAGAAGAATAAATGATCGTTTCTATAAAAACTTTACATTTATAACTATCAAAGATGTCAAAACTTAGTGATGATATAACCACGAATGACTAAACACACACGGATGAAAAACTGGAATATGTTTAGCGCATCATTAAAAAAAAAAAAAAAAAACTCCAATCCTAAGACATTCCGCACTTGTGGATATCTCATAAATATACACACACTTCATAAATATTATTCTTATTGTCAACATATTAATATAAGCAGTTGTAAAATATTTAATATAAGCGTTGTTAAGGTTTAGTATCATGTGATAGAAAAATTCGGGAAACATTGCTTTTTCCTTAAAGTCACATTGCACTTGACGCTTAATTTCTCTGTCGTTTTTCAAAAGTAATTCTACGTTTATTAGGTTTCAAAGAAATTGTTATTGATACGTACCTAAATTCACGTTAATAATAGATTCGCATTTAAAAGTACTCTTGCACTTTAGTTCATATTAGAGCCCTAGTTTTATATCACATTAAAAAAAAGTAAGATGATATTATTTCAAAGTTTGAAAATTTTTATTGTCAAGTTTTATTTCGACAGATATAAAATTAAAACTTATTTAACAGTTTAAGTATTAACTATACTGAGAAGGATGTTGTTTTGTAAGGAATAGGTATGCTCTTGGAAAACTGCAAAAATTGAATTAAATTCAAAGTTATATTTCAAGAAATATGACAATGTTACATTTATTAGAAAGCTTAAAAAATATATCGCTTTTAAAAAGAAAATTGTACAAACAACAAAAGGTGTAAACCATTGTGCCTCAAGAATATGATCACTCTAGCACGCAATCGAATGAAAGAATTAAAAAAATACTGTCACCCCTCCGGCACTATAAAAAACTCAAATCCAGCCATCTCTGTGACATCTCTCTTTTATTCGCCCTGACAAAAATATTTACGTTTCCCACCGAAATTGTTATGAAGACTCGCAGAAACGGGGCATAAAAGTGATAAATAAACAACGGTCCTCCTCAATTGTCCACTTAAAGTCACTTATGCAACCCATAATTCCACATTTCCCGGTTCAGCACCTAGAAAGCAGCACGACTCCCTCTCGTTAGTGGATAATTTGGGGCGTGACGTCACATCCGGTGGGGTCGCTCATTCGCTGGCTCGCTGCTGCCACTCTAATTTAATTTAGCCGTGCTTCCTGCTTAGTGCAATCAGTGGAGATAGAAAATGGGGGAAATACAACGGACCGGTGTGTGAGTGATATCACTTGAGGAATTCCGAGAAAAGTGTAGTGTAAATCAGTGGGAAAGAAAAAGTAGTGGCTCATTGCGACTTGTACCGTGCGAAAGTAATTTATTAAAGCCATCACGATAATTAGTAAGCAGGACAATTAGCGACAAAATAAACGCTTGGCGTTATTTGACCTTGATTTGAGACGGGGATATATTAATATAAAAATAGTAGTAAAAATGGGGTGGTATTATGACCATAAGGTTACTTATTGGAAAATAAATAAATGTGTTCTTGTTTACGTATGTGTAGTTCTAAACTGAAACGCTTGATAAAAACTTGTTATACAATGTTAAATATCGGCCTAAAATTTACGTAATTTAATTGTAACTAAAGGAAATACAATATAATAAAAAATAAAGGTAATTTTTTTACAATAAACCAAATAAAAAAGCATTATATAAAAATATAAATAAAGGAATATTAGTTTAATAAAACTGGATAATTTCAATATGTGAAGTAAAAATAGTTTTTAAGTTTCGACTATTTAAAAACAAATCGACTGTTTTTTTTTCTTCAAATTAAATTGATTCATATCGATAAAAGTTAATTTAATATTATATTTCAATTACTTTTACAGCAGAAATAAAACGTTCTGCTCTGCCATTTAAAAAACTTTTATACTTAAATTAATATATTTAGAATTATAATCGCTGCGATAATTTGTTATTACAATGAAGTTGTAATGCCCAGTAAAAAAAAATTCAAGTTCATAATTTTAAATTAGATAACAGTTCACCGACCGAATAACATTACTCCCTTCCCAGAACTAATTTCTGTTAAAGAGGAATCATTAAAGAAAGGAAGTCTCGGAAGAGTGTCATCGGACTCGGCAAATGTCTTCCATTTTATAAAAAGGGGGATTCTATTGTTAGCTCCTATTGATTATAGAAATTTTGAGGAGGTCCCACTTCATTGTTTAATTACTTGGAAAAGGAAATAGAGTTCGTGATAAATTAGGCATATTGGGAAATGGCTAATACTTCATGATTGTTCTTCTGATTAGAGTTTGAGAACTTTTTAAAATTGTAATTAAAATAAATTAGAAAATGCCCCGATGAATCCTTATGAAATTAGCGGTATTTTCTTCTTTATTTAGAGATATTTTGCTTAGCTAATATTTTTATTTTTACTTTGTTTAAATGGCATAATTTAATGGTGTCAAGAGAATAATAACAATTTCCCATGTCTTATACATTTATTTATTAAAAAATTTATCATACAATATTATTAATATTGTTGCAATCCAAAAAGGGATAATTGAGCATTTAAAAACACGTCCAACATTTGGTTTTATAATTTCCCATATAACTGAAATTGCATGGTTTTTTTGCATTTCAAGCTTAGTAAAAGATTAAATATCAACAAAAAACTTATTCCTATTAACTTAATATTAAGTGTTCAAAAAAGTTAATAGGAACAACCAATTCGAAAAAGTTCCAAAATGAATATGAACGCATCATGGGACGATTTCCTATTTTATTTTCCAGTTTTATATCCTAAGCTAAAACCTGTTAACAATTATAATTAGTTATCAAATACAGGTTTATAGAAAATTAATGTTGCATATTTATTTTATTGTTGTCAATTTAATAAAGTTATACATAACATATCTGTAACATATATGCAAAACAATAATTAAAACAAATGAAAAGGAATGTTCTACTTTTCAAGTGTGAAATAACCTTCTATCACAAAAGTGCTTTAGGATCTTGAATCGTAGGTCTAGCACATTTGCTCTCAACAGCAATTCCCCAAATAACGGATCTTCAAGTTAATAGTAGAAATTATCTGCTGAACCTCTAACCAATGGACCAAGCCTCAGAAAAGACATTAGAAACAGTGGATGTTGACGGCAGAGAAATATGGTCCAATAGCTTCAGACCCTTGTTACAGCGAACATCATTCTTTATAAGTCAAAGGAATCTGTTTACTCGGAAATAGGCTATGGGACAAAGATATATATTTCAGTTACTGTATAGTTTTCTCCAATTTAATATAGTGATATATATGTATGGTGGTTCAACAAAAACCATGGAATGTTTGAATTAAGATGATTTTGTTTCGTTAACTAATTTTTTTTAAATATATGTAATTCAATTATCGACAGTTCTGAAGAAATTACATTGAAAAAGTCCGAGAACAATGCCTGTTTAACTTTGTTTACACAATGCTTTGGACAGTAAATGAGCTAGTAAACGATGTGACCTGGGATTTGTTACACAATACTTAACCACGAAAAGTTTAATACGAACTATTTTAATGATTACACATAAATGCATTATAGTATTAGTTACTAACCTTTATAGAGAGCTATGTCAGGTTAAACATACGTAAAATAAGACTTGACATGAGCCAACTTCTCCTAAAAGGTCTAATAATATACAAATCGACAATTCAATCGGGTCGAAGCATCGTTGGTGTGTGGGATTTAAGACAACGGTTGTCTTAACTGTCCAGGTAGGCATGACCACTCTGGTTTGAACAAATTAGATGAAGAGCGGTTGGTTTGTAGGATTTAAGGCAAAGATTGACATAGCTTGAAGCATAGACAAATACAAGACACAAGACACTCTAGACCAGTAAGTCAGTCTGATGCCTGCGCACCAAAAGTTACTTGAGGAACTAATAAACTATTAATGGTTGATTTGTTGATTGGCATAATTGAACTTTCCGATTGTAGCGCAATTGTTTCTTCGGAATGTACCATAATATTAGGTCAGTTTTTAACTTATAATTGAAATTTTCGATTTTAAGGATACATAATACTTAGGAATGAATTAATATAAAGTTAATCATTTATTTATTGCTAGGAATATTCGGGATATCACATCCTAAAACTTTCTTATTTATTAAAATCGAAGTCTGGCAACAGAGAGTAAATTTCGGTTACTATGACGATAAAGTTGATAAATACATTTTAGAAATAGAATAATGTTCAAATTTGTTTATTTTTCGTAGTCTGCAATTATTTTTTGTTAATTTTTATTTAAATTGTATACTTTGAAGAATTTTCAGCAGTCTTGCGAATAAACGACAGTAAGTGTATTTCATGTAAATTTTTGGGTTTTTTAAATGACTGTTCTGAACGATAGTAAAATGCTCTCATGTTTTTTATAAAAATCGAATGTAATTCAGCGATTCTAAAAGATAATTCCGTTTATTTCTTAACTTATATAAAAGTTTTGCTATTGTTCCTAAAGTTGTAAATCTTTAAAAGATCTTGTTGATTAAATTGCAAAAAAAATTTACAAAAAAAGGCCCACTACACTGCTCAAAACAATTAGGGGAGCACATGTTTTAAACCCTTTCGCTCCCAATAATTCCTTTGGGAATCATCAGATTGTGATTTTTTTCTGACCAAAAGTTAAATTCGCCACTTATGTATTATTAGATTCATCGATAGATGGAAGAATAACGTATTTTGAAGAATTTAATATTTTTTTATATTAATAAAAATATGAAAAATATGGTAAAATATATTTCACTTTAAAACAGTTTTAGAAAATAAATTGACCCTAAATTTTTCTTGCTTGCATTTTTTAGATGTTTAAAAATATATTTCAACTATTTTGAACAAAAAAAGTTTTGAAAAAATTATTGTTATAATTTATTAAAAAGTTATTATTCCATTTCCCCCCTTTAAATTTAAGTATTAAAAACTTAGGGTTTTTTTCTCCTGTTTTTTACTATTTCATTTCGAATGCATAGTGAACCTATTTAACAAATTTTAGATTTTTAGGACAAAAATTAAAAAGTTGGGAGTGAAGTTAAAGTTGGAATTAAAAAGTGCTCCCCTAATTGTTTTGAGCAGTGTAGTTTCTGGCTTTAAACAATAATTTTATTAAGTAAAGAATATTTCTTTATTCGTTTTTATTTTATCATTTAGAATTAGTTAAAGAAATTATAGGAATTAGTTCTACATGAAGAAATGCTCTGTGCTTCATACTTTTATATTATATTGCAGCCTCTTCGCAGAAACTGATAAATTTACCGGCATAAATCGCATACATAAGATACATGGCGGCGTTCTAAATAAACACTGATACCTTATGTTTTTATTATCTAGCAAAATTGAAATAATAATTGTGCTAATTAACTGCAGTTTTTCTTATCATTTTTAATAAAATATTTAAAGTTAAGTGTTGTTTCTTTGTAATGTACATATTTAAAGATTGCTTGATAAGAATAAAAAAAATTATATTGTAAAAATGATTATAATAAAAAAGAAATAAGCTGATATTTATGCTTTTGAATTTTATTCTTGTATTCAATTTGCTTTATTTAAATATTAATCAATGTTGTAAAAAGTAATTTTGCGAATTATTTATTAATAAATGTCTTGCATAATTTTTATTTATATTCTAACACTACATTTAATGCATATGAAACTTGCTTAATAATATTGTCGTTCGAAAAGTGACTTAATTAAAAAATAAATAAACTAAGTACTATTCGCTTCCTACTGCCTGTTCTTCCCAAGCCTTAACACAGCCAAAAAATAAATAATGTCTAACAAATTGAAATATTATTTAATTCATTAAATTAAATCAAGAGATAAAATTTAAGTAAAACTTCAACCATTTTAATTACAAAAATATGATTAAAAAAACGCATGGTCCCGCTGTCGATAAAAAATAGTTTCTTTTCGTCACTTTACTTGGGTTTTAAATTACGAGGCGTAATAGACTGTGTTAAAGCTCCTAAAGAAGGCTAGAAAAAAGCAGCCGAAACCACATTAGTTCCCCCAAGTAACTATCGGGGGCGCTAGTTTCTATGTCAATTTCAGTATAGAAATTCTCCAATGCTAATCCAATCAGAGATTCAGATCTAGAGTGTTCTTAATCTATGGCTTGACGTTTCTGTAGGTGGAGGCATTCCAGTTGTCTATTGAACGAAAACTTATGAAGTATAATATGAAGCAAATCATTTGTCATGTAAATAAACACCACTCTTATATTAAAGGTATGCTGCTAGCATCTTACTAAACGGTTAACCTTCTAAACTTTAATACTGTTTTACTGGTAGATCTTCAAGTGGACATGCTATTTTTGACTTAAAGGTCCGGCATTTTTTAATTATTTTACTTTAATGTGGATTTTTTTAGACAAATTACAATACAACTGCCTGAAGAGTAAGCTATAATAATACTTTATCGATTATAGGATATGCTTCTTGTCTACTGTCTTTATAATTTATGAGCACCTATTCAACTACAACATTTTAGTTTCCTGTTTTTCAAAGTCATGTTTTAAATCCTATTTTATTAGTTGAAAGTTAAATTGGATTGAACACAATGGTTTATGGCTGTTTATTGTGTATTTAGTAACGAATTAAATAAAACTGAATTTATTGTTTCATTTTATGAAAGAAATCATCTTTAACTTATTTAGGGAATATAAAGTATTTATAAACTGTTTTATTTTATAGTAAATAAAATATTTTCGATTACCGAACTATGATATTTCATATTTTAATATAGATATTTTGCCATATCTAATTAAAGATTTTACATTTAATACAACCAGAAATTTGCTTTCAAATGAGGCAAAATCTGTTACATTATCTTGGGGACTTGGTGCCTTGAAAATTTCAAAATCTTCCATAAAATTTGGCTTCAGTATCTATTAAATTAAACTTGTTAATGTCGTTTATAAAAAAAATAATTATCTAATTAATTTCAGAAAACAAAAATGAGCTTTCATTCATTTTTTAAAACTTTCATACTAATGTATAATGGTAGTACTTAACCATAAATAAATCCTAGCTAATAATATAAATTCAGAACTGAATCCTAAAAAAAATATTTCAAAACTACTTTAGTTTTTTTCAAAGATATTTTCTTAAAAATTAATGAGCACCCATTTTAAACAATCATATTTTTAACCTAAAAATTAATACTTTGAACCATTAAAAAAACAGCAATTTCGTTCATTTTTATGTTCCTATTCTTCTTCTTCACTCTCCAAGCCACAATTTAACATCATTTGTTCTTGACCGTGGGCCGCACACTTTTAACTACCCGAGTCCTTAAGCGTTGTTGTATCGTCTCCGGCACTAAAAATTCATTGTTGGTTTACTGCATAATTCCCTCGCTTGATTTACGACCGCTTTTTAACCGCTTGAATAACAAATAAACTACAAAAGCAATAACAGAAAAAAATTGTGGGTGACGCTGGCTTTAATGTTAATCCCACTTTACGTAACTTGGAAGATGGAATCAAAAAGTAAATTTGCCTACCAATTTATTAAGTAAGTTTTAAATTTGGGGAACTATGTGTGTTTTCTCCCTGAATTTAAATTGTCGTTCATGATAATTCAGGGAGCCAAACATAGTAAAAGTAATTAAAGTATCGTAAATAAGAAGCTGCTCGGACATTTAAATAGATATGCTGATGAAAATACGACTAAAAAAATAACATTTGAAAATCCAGTAGGTAACAGAAAAGAAGTAGGCAAGGTGGATGGACAATGTAAAAAAGAACTTAAGTAGTTTAAGCGTGAATAATTGGAAGACATTGGCGTCGGATAGAGCAAGACGGTTCAAGCTTATTAAGACAGCCTAGGCTTGAAATCGGCTGTAGCGCTTTAGAAGAAGAAAATGTGTGTTTTCTAAAAGAATATTCACTACATATCTTTGCGCTCTTATTTTTATTCTGTTGATTAAATATTGAAATCAATAAATTTCCCTCTAAGTGCATTTGCAGTCCTTGATCCAGAGGTAAACATACGTGGATCTGTGTACAATTCATTTTACAACTTTATTTTACAGTTTTTTCTTGATTTAAACTTGTCTACTTTAAACTAGGATGTTCAAGCTTTTAAAAAATACCGATACCAAAGAATCTGATTTCTTGACTTAAATAAAAAAAATATGAACAAGAAGGTCAAGTAGATTTCGAAGGTCTCGCAAAAGAGGTTTTTAGAGTAATTAATTTATGAGATATTTTAAATTAAATAAATATGATAATGTGCATTTAATTGCAAGGAACTGATAGATCTTGTTTGCTTATTCATAGCACCGAAAAAACGAACATTTTAACCTTACAATTGGTTCCTTATAAGCTTTTCCAATTCAGTTATTTATAAGCTTGAATTGGTTGCTGAAAACTCGAATTTATAGATATTCACACCATCCTTAAATTAAAAATACAACAAAAATCAACAATTTCGCTGGCAACCACAGATTTATAGCTAATATCTAGAAGTAGTAACCATGAAAGATAAGCTATTCCCAGATTTATGAAGCAGTGTTTCACACATAATAATAATAATAAGCTTGTAAGATAAATGTATCATTGTGTAACGCCAATCCAAAAATTGGGGGCCTATTAGCATAACTTCATAAAATTGGGTTAGCCTATGCTGCTTCCAATTGTATGGAGTAACTCTACACTACATTTTTAAAGCGTCAATGAAGTTGTGAAGTCTATCTAATCAAAAGAACATTTTTAATAAAAATACGAAACTGAAAACTTATAATATCTTAATTGAAGTAAAACTAAATTTACAAAACAAAAAGCATTAAGGGGGGATCATAGTTAGCGACAGCAAAAATGACCAATTCTTAGTATTGATTTCGAAAGGCTCTAAATCATTTAAAAATTATGGTACAATAAAAAAATTGTACCAAATTATAAATTGCACTTTTATTATTATATTTACACCAAAGAATCCTATTTTTAAAAATTATTATTTTTGAAAAAAAGACATCTTTTGAAACATACAATTACGAATTTTCAAAAATACAAGTATTTTTTCGTTACACTTTTCTCCAAATCTATTAAATATTTCTTAATAATTTCTTTTGTGTGTTATAAAAATATTTTAGATCTAATCAAGTCACCTATTTTTTTTGCCTAAAATAATTTTTAAATTCTATTTTAAAAACATTATATTCTACATTCATAAAAATTCTGATTTTCAACGATGAAAAGTGTAAAATAATGAAATATTTTTTTTAATTTGTAAGACTAAATTAGGTGACTTAAATAGATCTAAAATGGTTTTATAACACACAAAAAAAATTATTAAAAAATATTCAATAGATTTGGAGAAAAGTGTACCTAAGTGTTGAAAATTATAGTTTTGAGAAAAACGCGAAAAACAAATGCAGTCGATCCCGTTAACACGAACTCGAAATAGCCACCGAAACATTTCTTGTTAACCGAATTTCACGTAAATCGTTAGGAATTTTTTTTTACATTGAGCCAGTGAATAGTTTTCAAATATTAACGCAAAAAAATCAGATTTTATAATGTAATACATAAATAATACAAGCATACAATTAGTATTTCAAAGGAGGCGTGGCACATTTGTTTATTTTTATAATTTTAATTTTTTGTAAGAAATAATTAACCGATCGATACAAAATTGGTCTTATTCGATAGATTGGGCTTCCATCTATCAGAAAATACTGGTTTCAAAAATTCGATTTTTTGGTTTTTGTTAACTATGATCCCCCCTTAAACGAATACAACATGAACCTACTTTTGTTTTTCAGAAATGATTTTCATTGTAGTATAATTCTTAAAAAGTGCACGACAAGCATGATTGAAATATAAATGAACTATTACGTTGCGTAGTGGGATTCAAAATTATTCGTTAAACATGCACGTCATTTTCCATGAGAGCAGAAAAGATGCCGTGGATGTAAATTTTTCATTATGCTGTTCTTACAAGTAAACGAGCGTTCCCCCAACTAACGTGCAAATAATCAATCTTAGGGTTATTTCCCGTAGCTATGTGGAAAAAATAAGGGAGCGTCATGGTCCAGGGTTTGAGATTAAAACACGAACTGCACCGAAGGGTGTGCGGAGTTTTTAAAATAAATTGAGAAAAACATTAACTCTTTGTATCGTTTGGTTAGAATTCTTGGGGAGATATTTTCGGGTTCCGAGAATAAGCTTTATATCATTTTTAACAAGAGTTTTTATGAAGGGTAGATAAAATTTTCTAGTTTTTATAAAAGCGTTTTGTTTGAAAAAGTATTTGCTGGGAAAACGTTTTCGTTAGGATTAAGATTTAAAAAACCGAAAGAATAACTTAAAAAAAACTAAACTTTAATAATACTAACTCTAAAAAAAGCTTGAATTGTGTTTCCAAAACAAAATTGTATTTTTAAGGACATTTCTTAATAATATAAGGGCTATTTATTCTTATTGAATCAAAATAAATTATTATTATTATTTTATTTTTATGTATTGAGAAATACGTGCGATAAGCATGTTTGTCTTTAAAATATTGAACAGTTTTTCAAATACTTTACACTTTTAATAATATGATTTATAACAGATTAATTAAATAACTATCTATTGTTTGGTCGAATAATAATCAAATTATGACAATTAGCCCCACATTAAAATTGATACTGTGGAATTGATAAAATTAATTGCAAATCGTTCGGGTAAACAATAAAAAAATTTATTACTAAATAAAAAAATTAAAACAAAGAAATACAAACGGTCACTAATAACTAAAACAATCCTCATTTTTTTACCGTTGCAGCAAATTTTATTCAGATTAGAAGTAAATTATTTAAAAATGACTACACAGAAAAAAAAATAGTAGAAGTTCTTCTGAAATAAACATGTTTACAAACATGAAAAAATCAGTGCTGGTTTACATAATCCAATAATCCACCAAAGCTTAAACCAAAACTTACTGCAAGCCATTATCGCTAAACCATTACAGAAAAAGAAAGCAGATATACCCAAGACCAAAACTTTACTAAAAGACAGCAAAAAACATCTCTCGAAACCGTCTCTTACCTCTGTATTTTCCTCCAAAAACAGTGTTATTCCTTACAGCCGTAGCACCACACAACAGCAAAAGCGTCACAATCAATGTGGAGGAAGAACAACACAGCAATGTCATGTTGACAGTCGCCAATCGAAAGGCTCTAAGAAAAGCCTTACCAAAATAACAATCGAACAACAAAGTGGACGTAGAATCGTCTGAATATTCCTAAAGGACAAAAGGAACTTATTTTTTGTTACTGTCAGACAAACCGTTTTGAAGGACACCAGTGACGGGACTGGTGGAGTGTTGGAAAAGGAGCCTCGTGAAATATTGGACATAATTGGAGTAAATAGGAGGGGGGTGAGTCACTTTGTGTTGATTTGGATGCTGAGGAAGTGGTGGACTTGAAGATTGGGATGGAAAAGATAGCATTGTTATATTCCATTTTCACCTATTTCAGTCATTGGAGCGACCTGTTCTTTTATTAAAGAAATAAAAAAAAATAGTCTCATTGTCATTCTTTTGTTGAAATTTATAAATTTAAAAATCTCGATAGTCTGCTTACAAAATAAATAATATGTCCGTAAAACAATGGCATACTACCAATAACTTGATTTGATCAAATACAACTAGATTCCTTTTGAATGCCAAAATACATTTAAATAAACTTCTGTACGTAAACTAGCTTATATTTTACACACATATGCGCATAAATATTAATGAATATTACTTAAAACAAATGTATACTTGTTACGCGGTGTGTAATCCTAACTATTTCATAGAATACCTTAAAAAGGACAAATGTATACCACACTATTTTTTAATAGATACTCCTATCCTGTCTATATAGTAACTAAATCTCACCAGATGTTAATGTTTTTAACGATATATGTTGTGTATCAATGCTAAACTTCAAAAGTTTCTTGAGAAAACTTCAGCAATTATTTTTAAAAAATTACAATAAAATAAGCATGAATATCTGTTTTACAAAAAATTGAAAAAATTAATCACTATTATAGGACATAATTAAAATTTAACTTAAAACGAAAAATATTTAAAACTTGCAACAGAACTTGCAACTTATTGACACAAGACTATGGGTTCTACGAATAAACTGTTCCATCATTCACAATAACATTAAGAATGCGATTAAAAACCTGCATTCATCACTAGCGAAGTAAACAGAAAATCACCAATTTTCCATTTACAAAAGCTACTGTATGAAATAATCGCAACATCCAACAACAACTCTTTAAAAATATAAATTGCCGCTTAGACCAGGCTTAAAGACGAGTAGTAAGTGGGTGATGATGGGCAATGGGGACTTGGGATGTTTCCGTTCATGAAGTATCTTGATGTGTGTTTCAATCATGGTGGCTGGTAAGGTCGAGTATGTTTGGCGCGAAAATAAAGTGAATGTCGCCAAATGGGTTTATTGCACCCAAACGTATAATAATATTAGTACTAAATACAAATAAATTGTTTTGAAAAAATTATTGTTCAAGAAGGTTATTTTAAAGTATATATTTAGTTTTCCAATCATTCTTATCAAAATTGGAATTTTGTAGTTGGTTTTTGTCACATGGCAAAAAATTCAAAAATTAAAATTATTTTAATTCCAATGCAATTATTTTTTTTCACTATTTTTCCCATAATGTATGAGTGTTAAAGATAACTAAGAGCAATGTCATCAATAAGGTCCCAAAACAACCTGTTAGAATTTTAAAAATACCAATTTACTTAAAAAATGCATATATTCCAGTTAAACATAGTTCACATTGAAGTTTAAAATAATTTATTGCTAAAGAGATTCCATTACTATACTTAAAATTCGTACTAGAAATAAGTACCAAAAAATTGATAAATTTTTTTTACTGCTTCACTTGTTTAATCATATTTAGCTGCTAATTACCGTAACTTTCATATAAACTTTCTTAAATACACGCTCTTTAAAAAAAGTTATCAAACCATATCTTATTTTTACACATATTTTGATTCTAATTCTTTAAATTGCAGAGTGAATACTTCTAAGAACCAAAAAATTTTATAACAAGCGATAACCAATTCCGAACACTAGTTAAAAAAAATTTACCTAAATAAAATTACTCAAAAAATGCGTATATTACTGTTCAATATAGTTTACATTTAAGGTTTAAATAATTTATTGAGAAAGAGATTTCATTATGATACTTAAAATTCGTAATAGAAATAAGTACCAAAAAATTGTTGAAAAATTTTGACTGCTTCTCTTGTTTAATTATTTTTAACTATTAATTACAGTAACTTTTGGATAAACTTTCATAAATACACTATCTTTTAAAAAAAAGTAATCAAACCATTTCTTATTTTTACATATATTTTTCAGAAAATTCTTTCGATTGCAGAGCGAATACTTCTTAGCCCCAAAAAATGTTATAACAAGCGATAACCCGATTCCGAACACTGGTTAAAAAATCATAATAAAAGTTTGAAACAAAAGTCAGGCTCCGCTTCATCGCAACACTTAATACCCATAACAATTTATGCACATTTATTTAAGTAAATTTTGACGTCACTCCGCATTCTTTCGCTCTAGCAGCTCTCGAGAAAGTAAACAACTGCCTGCGTGCAATTTAGCGAAATAAATGAAGGATGCTCCAATGCCCCGATAACTGGAAAAAAATCCCTAAGAAAAGCTATGAATATTCTCAGGGGAATTCTTAATTTAATTTATGAAGAGAACAACCCAACTTTTCAGTTTAGTGAAGCGGGCGCTAACGTAGAGTTCTTCTAGTTTGACTTAAACCTAACCGAATGTTTTCTTTTTTTTCCCAACAAAATTTTGTTAAACATTAGATTTCACTGTTAAAAATTTTGTGCTTGCTTTCAACAAAGTAATGGTTCCTATTAGCTGCAACGGCTGTGTAGTGAAATGTTTCACCATATTTCCGGTGTTCAGTTGAACCACAGAAACATGAAAAACGGTTCAACCCAATACCGAACATATGGTGAAACAATTCACCACAAAGCCATTGCAGCTACTAGGGACCATTATTATGAGGAAAGTAAACACACAATGTTTAACAGTGTTCAAATACATTGCTGTTATCAAAGAAAAACGAACTGAGAAAAAAATTCTGTAAACATACAGAAAATATTTTAGTAATGTTACAGAAATAACCAATTTTACAAAAAAAAAAATAATAAAAAATAAAAATTGTAATTCTGAACAGAAATCTTCATTTCTCCAGTTACAAAGTTTTTTCTAGTATTTGCAATTTGTTTTTACAATTTTTTTTTTGTGTAATGGTTACAGATTTTTTTTCACAGTGCGCTTGATAAGCATAATTGCTTTTGTATAATATTTGATTTATCTATATGTCCCGGAACAACAATTACAAATGAAATAATGACCCATAATGGGCCCAATAATGGTCCCAGTAACCCATAGGTAAAAAAATAAAAGTCTCTTAGATAATCATGCGAAGTTTTTTAACCTCGCTTTGTGGAAAAATGTACTAGATTTAATTTTTTTGTCACATTAATTATTTTTTTTTTAATTTTATTTTTTAGTTTATAGTTTTTTAAATATTCCCAATTCAATATTTTGTTTAATTTAATGAAATTCAAAAGTTATGTATTGCTAAGTTGCTTTAAAAGCCAACAGTCCTTTTTTTTGAAATGTTTAAACAAATTAAACACATTTTCTTAACACAATGCCCCTTACTATGTTGTCCAACCACCTCAACAATACGTTGACGCGTTGAAGCATATAAGTGGCATAATTTCACTTTTTATATTATACTTGCATACCCATAAGACTTGTTTTACTAGGGAAACATGTTAAAGCTGAAACTTTTGTTCTCGCGTTACTGTATTTGCTCAAGTTTTGATAAGAATATGTATTTCAAAGTTAACGTATGTCGAGTATTAAGAATGATGGGGGACAATGTATTTGATGTTTTATTCATGAGTCCTTGATTTGTTTGTATTCTTAGTGATACTTTTTTGGAAAGGTAAAGTATATTTGAGTTGAGTATATATGGAATAAGAATTATGAACAAAAAAGTGCTAATACATTTTTTTCAGTATCATTGCATACCCAACAGTTTATATTTTTGTTAACATATAAACTGAGGGGTTTTTTTAAGTTTTGGACGTGAATAAATTTGAAGTTTAAAAGTTTATCTTTCTTCTTAATGTTTCATAAAATTCAAATCTCAATCTCTGATATTTTTGTGGTATATAAATCCCGCAAAAACATCATTTTACGTTCGAAAATATTTTCATCGCAACACCCAATTTAAAATACATAAACATCATATTTCGTTGGACTATACTATGGAAGGTTTTTAATTGCTAATTTTACATTGCATTTCCCTCTATCCGAAAAATCATCAAAAACTATATTCCTTTAAAAACTACAATACTGTACTACCTTTCACACCCATTCTTGACGCACATCTTACTTATTTAACAACCTAAACCCAAGCCTAGAACTACGTCAGGCCATACATCAAGGCGACAAAAGGCATTCAAAGTCACATACAAATCTTGACAAACAATTCTTATTAATTCCTTCCACCAAACCGGAAACAGACGATACAGCATTTCTACAGGGGGTGGAGTACCCTAGACCCTTATTTTCCCATTTAAGCTATTAAGTCACTTGTTACTTAGTTCCCTAAACCTGAAACAAAAAAATCATCAAAATCAATGTTGTACCAAAAACAACAATATAGTATTTTTGGCATACTTTCTTGATGCACATCTCACTCCAATATTAAACAACCCAAACCCAAGTCTAGAACTACGTCAGGCCATACATCAAGGCGACAAAAGGCATTCAGAGTCCCATGCAAATCTTGACAAACAATTCTTATTCCTTCCTTCGACTAAACCGGAAACAGACGATACAGCATTTCTACTGGGGGTGGAGTACTCTAGACCCCCTATCCCATTTGTTTTCATTGCGTTATATGTTATTTACGGCATTGTGCCATGAAAGCTTTGTGTTACGGATATATCGGTTGAGAGTATTTACTATATACTTTGATATTGTTATAGTGAGATTTCATATGGTAAGTTATAGTGGGGGAGGGTAGGTGCATATTTATTCCGGCTTGTGGGATTGGCCAGAGACCCGCTTATGAAGCCTTCGTCAGGTCAGACATACACAGAAAGAAGTTTTACTGTAACAGAAAAGGAATATACACCCGGGGTGAAGGCTGGAAACGATGCCACACCCGTTACAGCACTCAGATTTCTAGCGTAATAGCCCAAACCACTCGGCCATCCGAGTCTTGCAGTTGTAGGTGTCTTCTTTATATGTCCTTTTGCAAACTTCTTTTTTTGTGTGCGTTTAGCATGGGTTAGTTATAAATATAAGTATTAAGAAGTGATTCCTTTAAACAGTAAACATCGTGTAATGATATCGTTGATATTTGAAAGGAATAAGTTATTATCATATTTCTTTTAACGATATTAATAATAAGTGTGGTACCCCTTGATTTTAGATTTAGATTTTATTTATGAGTTTCATAAGACTACATTTCCATTGTTAAAATAAATGTATACAAATGTTTTATTTAAAGCAAGGACTGCACATTCTAAGAAATACCATGCTAGAGGTAAACCCATTTATAGATGCATACATTGAATATACTGCATCATACATACGTTTTTCATAATGCTTAAAAAAAACTCTCATTTATCGCAAAAGTGGCATAACATGAAAAAAAATAGTAAACGACAAGAGCGCAAAAGTATTTCTTGAATAAATTAAATCGTTTGGTTTAATTTATCAACTACATGATATGCATATAATATTGTGTTATATTTTTGGAATTCTAAAATTTCCATTTAAATTTTATTTGCTATTAGAAATGTTTATAGTTTGAAATAAGCTAAATGTATTATTTTAATACACTTTTATTAGCGTATGTGTTGTCTTACTTAAAGTAAGAAACAAAATTCAAAGCACAAAAAATACTCAAGCAGCCTCGTTATTATCATGGGATATTAATCTTAACTGAAGTATAGGGACTTATGCACAAAACTAGCTATTACAGCGGCTTTGAAGTATGACAAAAGTTTGAAATTAATTTTATCATTCAAACAAATTTAATATTCTAATAGGATAAAACATAGAACGAGAGATATTTAAAAGGTTTTATGTTATGCAGAAAATGCATTTATTTTAAATTTGTAAGCCCTTAATCTATCATGATATATGATATCAATTACTTGAAATTGAATTGAGAAATACGTTGTTTACAAATTCTCTTCTGGTTATAATACAAATATATAAGTACAAATTATAAAAATAAAGTACATAGTTTTAAGTTTAAAAATTTTTGATACCATATTCATGAATTATGTATTTATTTGTATTACCATTCATAAATAAAATCGTACACCCTGTGCATGCTTATACTTACATTAAATGTGGCGAAATTCAATATTTAGATAATATATAGCAACATGTATCATTAAGTTTCAAATTAATAATGGTAAAAAATTCATTAAAAAAACTGTTAACTGCATAAAAAAATTAAAACAAAACATGTTTTTTTTATATATTTTAAAATATTCTGTTTAACTATTTTGAACTTGTATCTAATTTTGATAAAATTATTAATGTTCTAGAAATTATAACAAAATAACATCTTTTTATTATAGTATTTTATAAACAAAGGCTTTCGCTAACACTTAATGTATTTTGAAAACACCACACACAAATACATCTCTAATGGATCTTTAAACCTCACATAAAAAAAAATCAACCACACATGTCGAATAATCTGTTTTTCCGCATAACCCATTTATCCCTACACAGCACGAAGCTTAATTCAATCTTGTTTCATTTAGTCCCTCAAAAGGGAAAAAAAACATAAAGACCTGATAGGAATTTGTAAACAATTTAATGGTTGGTATTCTGCAAAAGTTAAAAGAAAGAATGACTCATAAACTACTTTTTTTTGCTGTTCGCTTTAGTAAAATTACAACAGTTAGAAAAGTATATTGGTACATTGTTTGTAACAAATTACTAAAGTTTAATTCATATATTTATGATACTTATTATTAAAATTTTATTAAAAAGTTGGTATCTTAACTGAAAAATTGCCAATCAGCAATATTTTATATTACCCATTGGCAGATGTTATGTCTAATGCTTGAATAGTGTACAATAACATATTCAAGAAAAGAAAATCTGAGCATTCTCATAAAAATAAAATTTCAATTTATAAGTAGGTAAAATTATTATAAGTAATTATAAAAAATATTACGTAGACATTACAAAAAAAATCCTAAAAAATGTCATTTGGCAAAACTTTAATTAAAAAGAACTGAAATGACAAGATTTAATAAAGAAGCAAGGCCGTACAAAGATAATTCTAGCAGAAAATTGAATATTTTTTCAATGTGAAAATCATTTTTTTTTCATCAAAAAGATTCAACCAAATATTTTATCTAATTAAAACGCATTTCCTATATGAAAAACCGACGGAATATTCCAAAATTGGACGCTGCAGTAACTCCAAGACACAAAACAGATGTGTATTTCGGAAAATATTTCCAAATGCCACAGCATAAATGAATTAATTATTCGAATGCCCGTTGCCATCACGGAAAACAAAATAAAAAGAATGCGTACAACAATAACCGATGGCCGCTTTCGTTAATCATTAATGAAACAGAAGATAAAAAAAATGTAACAAAAAAAATCCAATCATTTATCCAACGAAAACACTTCAAATCCCAAGAGAAAAATAACAACAGAAAAATAATACTTGGTGCTCTCTGTGTAAGATTTCTTGAAGCATTATGTTCGTTAATTTTCAGATTGTTATTCGATTTGGAATTAGAAATAAGTCCTATCAACTGTGTTTAATTATATAAATCAATTTGTTTGTAGTTGTTACTGTCATAAGGAGTCATAAATTTATTAATTAGTAATTATGGAGAGTGAAGTTTTTGTTGTGTTTCATAAACGGAGCTAATTTTGGATGAAATATTTTTTAATTGTTAATAAATGTAATTAGTTTTGAATAGAAACAATGTGTCCTCTATTGATGTGTGTTTTGTTAAAATAATTATGATTTTGCAATAATATTTTTCATGTAGCTAGTAACCCATTTCATTACATTTAACGAGCAATTTGATATTTAATATTTTTTTTTTAAAAAATAGCTTGACAACATATTACAATGTTTAAATAAGTATAAATAACGCAAAAATAATATTTTCTTATCCTTTAAACAAGTATGTGTTACTTTAAAAAAAATTAGGAGGAGGAAATATTAAGTTATTTGGAAGTGGGTAGATTGGGGCAGGTTACCATTTATTCCACATTAGAACCATAAAAATACTTATAAAAACCTGTTTATTATTTAAAAATAATTAAAGGGTTTTACAAAGGTTACAGCAATATGCACATGTTTTTATATACGTCTTAATATTAAATAATATAGAAATACAGTTTATGTTGAAAAGATGATTTTTTTCACTATCTTCTTCTAGCCCGATTTCAAGTAAATGTACAATATTAGCCCACGTCACTTCAAAATATAATCAAGATTTCACTAATGCACTACATATTGCAAATTGTCTCCTTAATAGAATCAACTTTGGACAGCTAAATTCTTTTACAATGCACAATTTGTTTAATTCAATAAAGCAGTTAATTGAAAAAAATTTTTAGTTTAGAACATTACATTCCTAATTTTTTTAACAATTTAAACTGAGTTTTTAAAAAACTACGTTTTACGAAAACAAATTATCTCTCACAAATAAAAATAGGAAGAATTTTTTT
The DNA here is from genome assembly GCA_023701765.1 of Hylyphantes graminicola. Taxonomy (NCBI): domain Eukaryota; kingdom Metazoa; phylum Arthropoda; class Arachnida; order Araneae; family Linyphiidae; genus Hylyphantes; species Hylyphantes graminicola. Next base: position 49,104,202 of record CM043115.1, on the reverse strand, counting down.
TTAAATACTGAAACAAAAGTTTTTAATTTAAAACTGATAAGGAAACTGATAGAAATACATAATAAAACGTAATATTTGATTCCCCCAGGCTTATAAAATACTTTAATTGTCAAAAAGTGTTGGATATTATTTTTTAATTCTCAATTCAAGCATTTACTTTTTTGATATAATCATTTCTAAAAATCGTGCATTTAATTATAATTATGCATTTTTATTTCCATATGTATATGTAATGAATGTTTTATTTCATAAATAGTTGTTAATTTTTTTTTACATAATGTATGCTTTTTTAATATGCATACAAAATGTAAAAAATTACTTGCAGGAATATTTCTGATTAAATTAGCATTTTTGTCATTTATTTGCCGACAAATAGATCTAAGAGTATAATAGTAGTCAATTAAAATGTTAATAACATGCGTATGCTTCCATTGAATTAAAAATTGGCTAGGTAACTTACATTTCTATTTTGGGTATCATCACATAATACATAAGGCGCGTTTACTTGAGCCATCGAATCCATAGAATGCCAAACCCTCCTTTAGGGGAAAAAAGTGGTCGAGCACGATTTCTAACCCAAATGCTAGTCTGTTGCCGATTCCATGAAATGAAACATCTAGCCCTCGTTCATTGGAGGGTTTGTAAACCCTCCAATAAAGAAGGGTTTGATATTTCATACCATGGATTCGGCCACAGACTATCAGTTTGGTTAGAAAACCTCCTTTTCCATTAATGGGGATTTTGGCATTCCATGGATTCGATGGCTCATGTAAACGCGCCTATCGCGTATTCAAACACGAAAGAAGAAAAAGCAGATGAATGAAGTCGCCAAAAATTCTCCATAGAGTTAAACTAAACTGCAAGACGAACAAGTACTAAATGAACTGCAATTCCGGTTCTGCTTGGGCGAAAATCCCCAAAAGGGAAAAATTGCGGAGTTTTCTCTTCATTCCATGGATTCGATGGTTCATGTAAAAGCGCCTAAAAATGAATTACTAGGTTTTTTTTAACCCTAAGATCCCTGAATATTTTATTTCGGGAAATATAGACACATAATAAATATAACTTTGATACATAATAAATATAACAAACAACTTCTCAAAAAATATGATAAATTAAAGCCATTAAATTATTTCAAACAAACAAATAAATATAGATAAGTAATATCCTCCCTATCTTATCTCCATAATTTCTTTTCAACGTTATCCTCTGTCATTGTTGATACTGTATTCAATGCCTTCTAATGAGGTTCATTTACTCAAAATTGTCAGTAACGACGTCGGATAGGAAAATTACAGCGAGTTTTTCTGCTTATTAAGCATGAATAGATGGTCATAATGAAGTTCAGTCTTTTCATTAATAAAACAAGGCCCCAATAAACCTAGTCTTTAGTTTATTTAAACAAAAGTTGCCGAGCGGGAGTTTATATCAGCAGTTTTACCTGGTATATTGTTTTGGGAGAAGGTTTGTATTAGGACTACTAACAATGTAATTAATTTTAGGAAATTTTTATGTAATTATGTTTATTTAATGAATGGTTTTATTTAATGTTAAATGAAAGACCTAAACGAAAGGAGAATTTCAGTTTGCCATTACTAACATTGTTATTGCGTAGCTGAAGAGCGGTTTAGTTCTTTAAATCATATACCGATGCGTTCTGCTAGATATCAGAAAATAATGTATTTTGCAATTTTCGAAACAAGTTATTTCGAAAGATAATTCGAAACATAAATGTAATTAAGAACACATTTAATATCATTAATAACATATATGGGCAAGTTAATTTATGAACAGTAATAAAAAATATAATATTCTTTTATTTCGTCTTGATTATGACTGATAATATTGTTGGTGGTTTCGTATATTTTGTCGGATACCATGAGACAATCGGTTGCGTTGGGTGCCTATTCAGGTCTATATCGGTTGCGATTCAGGTGTCAGCTTGTCACTAGACTGTGGTTCTAAAATACGACGAAAGTCGCCAATACCCCCGTGTAGCTCTAGTACGACGATAATTTAAAAAAAAAACTAAAACCATGAGACTATGAGTTTTTAGTTATTTATATGGAATATACAAAACTGTTTTTTAAAAAGGAAAAACACATTGTCGTCGAATTAATATTCTACTAACGAAATAACAATAATGTAACAACGAATTAAATAACTATTTCTATAATCTTCATCATATATGAACAAAAAACACTTTTATTAAAACTAAACCAGACGTTTCTTTTCCTTCTTATATTTTATTAAAATTCAAAAACCTTCTTCTTTCGTTATTAGTCTATTTCCCGCTTTTCAACAATCTTTAGAATTTAATTATCCTCTGAAAATTCCCAAGCTTCCTTAGGGACATTTACATAATTAAGCCCAAGCTGATTGCGTTCCTTGGGCGACAGGCCACTAGAATTTTAGAAATTAAACACAGCATAGCTCTTCAACGGGAAGGTCTTGTCAGAGAAATATTTTAAAGAATTTCATATTTCCAAACATATTTGTGAAAAGAAATTAATAACGTATTTTATATTGTTGTGTTTCGAATGATTTTTTAAATAAAATATAAAAGAAGGTTTATTATTAATTATTTGTGGCATACGTACTTACTCAGAAATGAAGACGAATATTTATTTCTAAAAATATATTTAAGCAAACAGTCACATCGTTGCTTTAATGTTGTACCTTATTGTTTTTTTATTCAATTACTAAGTCAATTTAATTAAATTTTCCTAGTTTTAGCCAATTCAATACACAGCACAAAAATATTTTTTTATGCTTGGGTTTGTATTCACTATTGCAGTGAGTCAATATTTAATGAAGCACTTCTAAATTTAGTACATTTATTCTGTTTAACTAGGGGGCTCCGCCCCCTGCTCGCTATCGCTCGCCAACCCCCGGAATTGCTGCGCAATTCCATTGACCGCTTCGCGGCCGGTAGGGATTTTCGCCCTTGCTTGCTTCCGCTCGACAACCCCCTAAAATTGCTACGCAATTTCTCTTTGTTTGCTCCGCAAACAAAAATTTTAGACTAATTAGTGGGTACTGCTAATGCAGGAATACTCATCTATACAATCTGCATTGAATAAAACATGCTTCCTGCTCATTAAACATAAATTATTCATTACCAGTTAAAGACGATTTGATTGGTCGATGCGATGACGTCAAACTCTTAAGCTTATTTAGTTACCACGATTGGCTCAGTGCGTTTTATCTTCACAAAAAAACATTTAAAGAACTGAATTTGTGATTCATTCACTGTTTACTAATTCAATATTTTTAATTTCATACTGCAAAAATTAATTCGAACAATCGGGAAGATATATTAGTTAAAAGGTCCCGACCAGCGGGGAGAGTGCGCCAGACGAAAAAGGGAAGATGCATCGGCTTCGGCTGTTTTTACCATAGAGTTAAGAAGTAGGAACAAAGGGGTCGATCTAAAGACATTTAAATAGGAAGGACTGCGCATTAAAAAAATCAAATAGGTCTTTTTAAAATATTGTTTTTTCCTTTGTTTCACATGGAATATACCCAGCTTTCTAAAACTCATCAATATATTTCAAATTCAACAAATGTTCGACTTTTTAACCCTTTCATTCCCAAAAATTTACTACACTACAGAAGCATCTGATATTCACAAAATAAGCTTATTTTAGGTCAAAATAAGAGTTCCATAAGAAAAAAATTCACTTTAATTTTTTATATGGTTTTTGAAATATTGCCAAAATTGTGTTACTGTGGAAAAAACAAAATAAAAATATATATTACCTAAAAACCCTTCAAGTTATATATTTTAAGGTATCTGACCATATCTCTATATAATATAAAATTGTAATTGTCGTACGCTTGAAAGCCACGTGACTTACAAGGCTTCAGCCAATCAGAAACGTCAGAAACGCGGAAAGTAAGTGTGGCCGGTGTGCTTGTTTTGTGCCAGGGCTGCTTCAGGTTGCATTCCGTGTCTTTGGTCGAGAAAGTTTCTTAGCGCTAGAGCTACGTGATGCCCTAGGGCAGTTCCACGGAAGCTAGCTTATGTTTCAACTATTGGCATCGGTCTTGAGATTCCGGCCACGGATCGTAAAAACCATAATGGGGCCCGGATGGCCGAGTGGTAAGCATCGCAGGCCAGCAGTCTGCGTGCTAAAACGGGCGCGGGTTCGATTCCCGCCTTCGCCCTGGATGTATTTTCTCTCTTTGTGACAGTAAAAAATCTTTCTGTGTCTGTCTTACTTGACGAAGACTTATAAGCGACTCACTGAGCAAGCACACAAGTCGGAATATATATGTAAAATACCCCCCCCCCCTACCCGTAAAAACCATAGAGTTAGGAAAGAGAATAGAGCGGTCTATACGTATGTGTGCAGTAGCGCAGAAAAGAAGCAGGCTGGAGCGGTGCATCTTGGGATACTCAGTGACAGTTTCCATAGTTTCGACTACTATGTTATGCGCGGTAGCTGAAAAAACTGCTAAAGCGGTGCATCTTGGGCTACCTCAGTGCCGGTTTGTTATGAGCAGTAGCTCGAAAAACCTGACAACCTTGCTTCAATAAATTTGAATTGATAGACCCAAAGACATTAAATAGAATGGACTGCGCTTCAATAGTAAAGCAGCTTAGGGATGGAAAACTGAAACCGTTTTTTTAAACCGGTATTTTGGCCCCGGTTTTGACAAAAAAAGTTTTTTATAAGGTTTGTTTTTTATAAGGCCGGTCTGAACCGGAAACCGGTTTTTTAGGGAAAAAACCGACGGAAACTCTTTTTTTCTCAAAAACCCTTTGCAAATTAGCATTATGTCCTAAACATCACAAATCGCCAAAAGGTGAAAGGTTGCTACATATGGCAACTTAACGTTACCGTTGCGTTACGAACTATTCGAAATTGTCGCCAGACCTGAATATCAGCTGGCCAGCCGAAGTAGCGACTTGCAGCTATTTCCAAGTCACGTGGGTTTCTAACAATCACAGTCGCTTGGTGTTTTTTTTAATGTTTTGCAGACGATCTTTTGCGCAAATTTCTGATTTTTTTCTTCTGGCTTTTATAATAAATATTTAATTACATTCTTTTAATCTCTGAGCATGTAAACAATCGTGAATGTCTTAATTCAGTAAAGTTTTGTGCAATATGCCAAATGCTTGTGCAATTCCTAATTGTAAAGAGAGGTATAAAAAAAGGATTTGTAACACACCCCTTCACAAGTAAAATTTATATAGTTCTGCATACTTTTAGTAATTGCGTTCTTTATAAACTATACTTTCTATCGAGGGAATTCATTCTAAAAGCTCTTTTATACTGAAGAATCATATTCATGATTAAGTCAACGTTGTTAGAATTCTAATTATAATTAATCTTTTGGATGGTAGCTGAAAAAATCTGCTAAAGCGGTGCATCTTGGGCTACCTCAGTGCCGGTTTGTTATGAGCAGTAGCTCGAAAAACCTGACAACCTTGCTTCAATAAATTTGAATTGATAGACCCAAAGACATTAAATAGAATGGACTGCGCTTCAGTAGTAAAGCAGCTTAGGGATGGAAAACCAAGTCAATTAAATTAATGGTCTGGAAATTGGCAGCTTAGAAGTATAATATTTTTGGTACAATTTGGTAAAAAAAACTGTTTTGCAATCGTAGTTTTTGAGTTATTTATATTTAACCCTTTCAGTCCCAGTGATGCCGTTTGGAATCATCACTTTCAAATTTTTTTTTCCAAATGTTTATGTCCCGTTATGACATCCTAACACACATCATTCGATTCTTCACACTTTGTTCTATAAGACAATATTTTATATTAATCTCAATAGAAGTCAGAACTACTATTTTTTTATTTATTTAGAAAAAAGCTAAGAAGCGTTTCACCTGATTTTTGAAAGTTCACTTCAGTTCCACATATTTAAAACACAATTTAAACTATTTCAGTTAAAATAATTACTATTTTTTTAATAATATGGTCAGATACCTTAAAATATATAACTTGAAGGGTTTTTAGGTAATATATATTTTTATTTTGTTTTTTCCACAGTAACACAATTTTGGCAATATTTCAAAAACCATATAAAAAATTAAAGTGAATTTTTTTCTTATGGAACTCTTATTTTGACCTAAAATAAGCTTATTTTGTGAATATCAGATGCTTCTGTAGTGTAGTAAATTTTTGGGAATGAAAGGGTTAAAAAGTCGAACATTTGTTGAATTTGAAATATATTGATGAGTTTTAGAAAGCTGGGTATATTCCATGTGAAACAAAGGAAAAAACAATATTTTAAAAAGACCTATTTGATTTTTTTAATGCGCAGTCCTTCCTATTTAAATGTCTTTAGATCGACCCCTTTGTTCCTACTTCTTAACTCTATGGTAAAAACAGCCGAAGCCGATGCATCTTCCCTTTTTCGTCTGGCGCACTCTCCCCGCTGGTCGGGACCTTTTAACTAATATATCTTCCCGATTGTTCGAATTAATTTTTGCAGTATGAAATTAAAAATATTGAATTAGTAAACAGTGAATGAATCACAAATTCAGTTCTTTAAATGTTTTTTTGTGAAGATAAAACGCACTGAGCCAATCGTGGTAACTAAATAAGCTTAAGAGTTTGACGTCATCGCATCGACCAATCAAATCGTCTTTAACTGGTAATGAATAATTTATGTTTAATGAGCAGGAAGCATGTTTTATTCAATGCAGATTGTATAGATGAGTATTCCTGCATTAGCAGTACCCACTAATTAGTCTAAAATTTTTGTTTGCGGAGCAAACAAAGAGAAATTGCGTAGCAATTTTAGGGGGTTGTCGAGCGGAAGCAAGCAAGGGCGAAAATCCCTACCGGCCGCGAAGCGGTCAATGGAATTGCGCAGCAATTCCGGGGGTTGGCGAGCGATAGCGAGCAGGGGGCGGAGCCCCCTAGTTATTAAAAAAATAGTAATTATTTTAACTGAAATAGTTTAAATTGTGTTTTAAATATGTGGAACTGAAGTGAACTTTCAAAAATCAGGTGAAACGCTTCTTAGCTTTTTTCTAAATAAATAAAAAAATAGTAGTTCTGACTTCTATTGAGATTAATATAAAATATTGTCTTATAGAACAAAGTGTGAAGAATCGAATGATGTGTGTTAGGATGTCATAACGGGACATAAACATTTGGAAAAAAAAATTTGAAAGTGATGATTCCAAACGGCATCACTGGGACTGAAAGGGTTAAATATAAATAACTCAAAAACTACGATTGCAAAACAGTTTTTTTTACCAAATTGTACCAAAAATATTATACTTCTAAGCTGCCAATTTCCAGACCATTAATTTAATTGACTTGGTTTTCCATCCCTAAGCTGCTTTACTACTGAAGCGCAGTCCATTCTATTTAATGTCTTTGGGTCTATCAATTCAAATTTATTGAAGCAAGGTTGTCAGGTTTTTCGAGCTACTGCTCATAACAAACCGGCACTGAGGTAGCCCAAGATGCACCGCTTTAGCAGATTTTTTCAGCTACCATCCAAAAGATTAATTATAATTAGAATTCTAACAACGTTGACTTAATCATGAATATGATTCTTCAGTATAAAAGAGCTTTTAGAATGAATTCCCTCGATAGAAAGTATAGTTTATAAAGAACGCAATTACTAAAAGTATGCAGAACTATATAAATTTTACTTGTGAAGGGGTGTGTTACAAATCCTTTTTTTATACCTCTCTTTACAATTAGGAATTGCACAAGCATTTGGCATATTGCACAAAACTTTACTGAATTAAGACATTCACGATTGTTTACATGCTCAGAGATTAAAAGAATGTAATTAAATATTTATTATAAAAGCCAGAAGAAAAAAATCAGAAATTTGCGCAAAAGATCGTCTGCAAAACATTAAAAAAAACACCAAGCGACTGTGATTGTTAGAAACCCACGTGACTTGGAAATAGCTGCAAGTCGCTACTTCGGCTGGCCAGCTGATATTCAGGTCTGGCGACAATTTCGAATAGTTCGTAACGCAACGGTAACGTTAAGTTGCCATATGTAGCAACCTTTCACCTTTTGGCGATTTGTGATGTTTAGGACATAATGCTAATTTGCAAAGGGTTTTTGAGAAAAAAAGAGTTTCCGTCGGTTTTTTCCCTAAAAAACCGGTTTCCGGTTCAGACCGGCCTTATAAAAAACAAACCTTATAAAAAACTTTTTTTGTCAAAACCGGGGCCAAAATACCGGTTTAAAAAAACGGTTTCAGTTTTCCATCCCTAAGCTGCTTTACTATTGAAGCGCAGTCCATTCTATTTAATGTCTTTGGGTCTATCAATTCAAATTTATTGAAGCAAGGTTGTCAGGTTTTTCGAGCTACTGCTCATAACAAACCGGCACTGAGGTAGCCCAAGATGCACCGCTTTAGCAGTTTTTTCAGCTACCGCGCATAACATAGTAGTCGAAACTATGGAAACTGTCACTGAGTATCCCAAGATGCACCGCTCCAGCCTGCTTCTTTTCTGCGCTACTGCACACATACGTATAGACCGCTCTATTCTCTTTCCTAACTCTATGGTTTTTACGGGTAGGGGGGGGGGTATTTTACATATATATTCCGACTTGTGTGCTTGCTCAGTGAGTCGCTTATAAGTCTTCGTCAAGTAAGACAGACACAGAAAGATTTTTTACTGTCACAAAGAGAGAAAATACATCCAGGGCGAAGGCGGGAATCGAACCCGCGCCCGTTTTAGCACGCAGACTGCTGGCCTGCGATGCTTACCACTCGGCCATCCGGGCCCCATTATGGTTTTTACGATCCGTGGCCGGAATCTCAAGACCGATGCCAATAGTTGAAACATAAGCTAGCTTCCGTGGAACTGCCCTAGGGCATCACGTAGCTCTAGCGCTAAGAAACTTTCTCGACCAAAGACACGGAATGCAACCTGAAGCAGCCCTGGCACAAAACAAGCACACCGGCCACACTTACTTTCCGCGTTTCTGACGTTTCTGATTGGCTGAAGCCTTGTAAGTCACGTGGCTTTCAAGCGTACGACAATTACAATTTTATATTATATAGAGAAATATTCTTTTAAAACTTTCGGATTGTTGAACAAATAAGACTCATG